>WOGO01000602.1:0-22241 GCA_015342085.1 Leptinotarsa defecta | reverse complement strand
TTTCAACTGTATCAATGGTATTCAATGAATACTATATGTAAGGTACTTTTGAAAAACCTGTACACCATGTAAGTGGAAACCATTCTGTTTGTTGTTAAGTATAAATAAATTTCTATTCTATTCTATTTTCATATTTCTTCATTCTTATTTTCTGAAATTTATCTTTTCTAATAGTCGTTCTCTTTTCCTTTCAGGTTTTAATAATTCTGATCACTACGAAGATCTCATTTTGACAGACTGAAAAGGTGAGCAATATCCTTTTTTTTATAGAACGACATATGCTATATAGGGAGTGGATACATTTGTTACGTTACCTAAGAGAAGAAAATTAATCAATTCTCTCAACGTTGTATGTTTTACACAACTGTCGGTAAATTATAATGGATATTCAGAAGGAACTTGGGCTTCATCTCGAACGCCAGTGTTGAAAATGTTTAAATTTTTGGCAAATAGCTACTGGAGTGAGACTTCTTGACTTTTATCGATAGATTCGAGTATTTCTAAAAACTGCTGTGCGTCTGTATTGAAATATTCTCAGAAATCATATTTCAATTCTTGTCGCCAATTTTGTTGTGGATATTTATTGGTTCAAAAAAAAATTCTCATGAAAACGTTTTCTCTATTACCATAGAAACCTCCAAATTCAACCCATAAAACAATATGTCATATGAAATTTCATACCTAACTCAAAACATTATTTTTAAGACTTTCGGTTCAATTATTTTTCAGCTTCTTTCATTTTGGATGTTTTTTTTTAATACATCTGAATGTTTATATCTGATTTCAAACATTTCAAAATAAATGAAGATATAGGTAATGTCAATCACAGCCACAATGTCCATGTTTTAAACAAAAGACTTCCGAAGTCAGTAGAAATGAAATGAGTATTTCTTGATCTGATCAATGACCAGCAAACAAAAAATCTTTCGATCTGAGAAGTAATCTGAATATTCCTTTTTTTAGAAACTAACAAACTCTTCAGTTTTAACAACAATGAATATTTTATTGTTCCGAACTTGTTCGACAACACCATACTGTTTTGTTTTAGCCTATTCCCGATATCACGACTCTTAAAACAATCCCGAAACTCTAATCCTTTGTTGTAAGTCTTCGGGCGAATTCCAGAAATTCCCAAATCTGCTGTTAAAGAAGTTAATGCACACCAACTTTCATAAACAAAAACCAAAATAAATAATGGGGAGGTATACCAAAAGTATCATTTGTTACTCGTGATCCTGGTAAACAGAAACCAACATAGGGTTCACCAACGTAATTGGGATGTTAAGGATAATGAAGTATTTAACAAATAAAGCTATTCAGTCAGTTATAAACTAACGTTAATCCTCACAACCTCAGCCCATTTTATGATTATTTGAGACTACTGTTGTTTCCTTATTTTATTTAAAATATGAGATTATCATATTCAGTAGGGAATTGTTTCTCGGAAATACGAAGTTAGGTTCAAGGAAAAGGATTATTTTGATTGAATCCCGTTTATTATACCTACTTTTGCCGACTCTATTATTATAGAATTGTTGGCAGAGTTACAAACAGCATCAGTAAATATTTGACAAGAATTTGGCAGCAAAACTATAAAGAAAGATGTTCCTTGGCTGAAAGGTGGATATTGCAATTTCAACCCCGACATTAATTTTTTGAAATCCATAATCGTAAAGTTTTTCATGGAGATTACTCTTTCGGAGGTGATCAGTTGTGGGCATATATAAAGTATTTAAGAAAAGTGAAGTGGAATATAATAGCAAAATCGAGTTATTGGTGTTTGAAACTATCACACCAAACTCGAGAACATTAGTTAACGTCGATGTCTCGTCAATACCGTAGGAGTGTCGAAGTTGGTATTGAGGCACTCTTAATGAGGCATGATGTTGGTAGATATAGTCTGAGACCGCTGGATATGTCGCCAGTAAGTGCATTAGGTACCTTACAGCAGGCCCTGCTCCTGCTGTCAGAGACCTTTATAATCGTTTCACGACTGAGGTGGACCAAGGTGTTGAAGATACCATCCTGGCTGCTCCAGATTTCAGACTTGTGCCCACTTCTTGAGAGAGCAACGGCTATAGTGAGATGAAAATCTTCCTGAATTACTCCCGTTCTGAAAGTGATCCGCTCCGTTTGAACTCCAGCTAGACCAGATATAATGAAGCGAGTCTTTCAGAGTAGTATCAGCTGTTAAAGGAATCTCACTATCTGATCGGTTACCACAAGGTACGCATGATCGATCCAGGGAATAAAAGGGTGATGCCTATACTGTACTGAGTCTTGCGTTATACATCTATAGAAGAACAAGTTCTCCTGACAGACCGCTACACCTCTCTATGACTTTTTTGCTACGGCGTGTATTCGTTCCCAAAAGATGCATATAAACAATTTGGAGCATGAATTCAAGCAAGTTATCGGCCTGTAATAGACAAATCTTCATTTATAGAGATAAGAACGATTCGCCTAACAAACCAAGCCGGAATCTGCTACTTTCCATTTAGTCAAGAGCTGAAAATTCTGGGCATACGGCGTAGTTTTTTCCAATAGTTATTATGTATTTCATCTGGGCCCGGAGTAGCGAAGTTCTTAGTTCGTTCGGTTCGAACTGTTGAAACTCTCTAGAGAAAGCTTTGAACTGAGTTAGGGCTGGAGTAGCTAGGTACGATTCTCATAAATGACCTTTCATTCCAACGGTGCTGGCGGGTTAACTACAGCACGTTGAGGTTTTTTAAATAAGTGAGAAGGCTTTTCATTTGACATTTTTCGCGATACTTCTTACTAACAGTCACTAGCATTCATATCCAATAAAGGCAATGCTGCTTGGTAGTTAGTAACCCTCTTCGACTCAAAGTGTGATGAGCATGTCTTAATTTGCTGCACGGCAAGCGTGAAAGGCCAGCCAGTGCATTGTACATTGGATGAGAGACACGTGAATTTTCGCCAACTTGAACTTAGTTTCCATCTTTTGTATTAGCCATTCAAATGTCCGAACCGGAGAGGCTAAATTTCACCTTTCCGACTGCTACAGTGTTTGAACAACGTTGTTTACGGTGGTATTAACTTGCCAGATGCCAGCCTCGACTTTTCAGAAGGTATATCTCCGAAAAAACTGCAACGTTACATATTATAACTCTTCTAACTCTTTTCTACAAGTATGATCATTGACAAACCTGACCATCGTTTCTTTTATATTTTGGAATCTGATTGTCTCATTCACCCGTATTTATTTATTATACCAATGAAAGCTCTAAGTATCATTATTATTATAAAATAATATATTTTACATTTGTTGGTTTAGAAATTAAGAAAGTATAGGTCACCATTTATGGATTAATACTGCCATGGATCAATAGTAGCTACACTGATGGTTGAATATACACTGTTTCTGTGTTTGCTGTATTTCTTTTTTGTTTATAATATTTCACATTCTGAAAAATGGACAAAGCTGAATTACTAGAGAATAATGATGAAGGTAGTGATCACGTTAGAAAATGGATTGAAACAAAAATTATCACCCCCCCATGCCCCCTCCCGGGTTGAGTGCCCTGAGTTGAACTCTTTTCCACACGGGTAATGTGTATAGAACATCCCATTACATCCATCCACCCCTGCTTCTCCGGAGCGGTCCTCAACTTACTGATGAGCACTTCCGCAAGATTGTCATTTGACCTTCTTTGGTCGAAAGTCAGTCTCTCGCTGCTTTTACTTTCTGATCTGTTGTATTGTTTTATCTTGACTTTTGTTACTGAATTTTTGTATAGGGTCCCCAAAAACTAACCGGAGACTAGTGTCTTTTTAGTCGTGAGCAAGTGTTGGTTCTCAGTGAATCTGAAAATGAGATTAATTTAAAGTCTAGTTGAGAAATTTTTATACTTACCGCCTCACAGCGACTCTCGGGGGTGGTCTTTGGTTCTGCTTCGTTGGCCTCCTGTGTTTGTCCCTCTCTCGGAATCTGGGGTCATCCCTGTTTAGTGCGTTATGTAGGTCGCTTAGCGCTGATACCGGAATATGTACCTATTTGGTACATATCTTGGAGCGTTTATGGCGGCCCTTACGCACGCGATCATAAACGACTTGATCTGTCTTCTGTATGTCACTGCGCACTGGCCCCAGGCAGTGCAGGCATACATGATTGTCGGTAATATTACGCTCTTTATCATCAGCAGCTCCACTTTTAGTCCCATGTTGCTTCGTCGACCTATTAATGGTAATAGGTTTTGGTCCTATTCTCTGCCGTACGTGAGACCTGAACGTTAATCTTTTGTCTAGGTTGACCTCCAAGTATCTAGCTTCGTTGGTCCACGGAATCTCTTGTCCTTCCAGGTGTACCATCTTCCGGGTGAACCGTATTGCCTGACTCTTGTCAGGGTTTATACTAATCTTCCACAGGTTATCACCAAGAATCCTCACAAAAAATGAGCAAACTCAAAGAGTCCTCATAATATATTCTTTTAGCAGGTAACACGCGCATTTCAATCAACTCTGTGGAAAAAATCGTACCTGGTTAATATTACTGAGGCGATAGGTTGAAAACGGAAGTATGAACCAAAATTGAACTTTCGGAAAATATCCTTTATGTATGTTCGAGTATTGAGTGCAACATTTGGATATTACGTTCTTATGTCTTTGACGAAGGAAATGTACCTGTTTCCAGTTTATTTAGTGGCTTTTGAGAACGGAATAAGGTAGTTTTCCAAAACGTTAACCATCTAAAGAAAGTTAAGTATAGTAATTTCATTAATTATTTCATCAGTTGGCAAGATTTGGGAATATGACAATTCACTGAATCGACTTCTTCAGTGGTTCATATAAAAAAATAAATATTTCGAAATAAAATATCGAAAAATTCATCTCTCTCATCTACCTACTTTGTGGGTTCTGGTAACTGCCTGCTGGAAAATAACTACTTCCCCGGCTAATACCACGTTGGATATTTAATCATATCCGACAGACATTCATGCAACATACCTCACAGAGTTTAGTCTCGCAGATGGTTCTCGTTCATCCAGCAGTTCATAATTAGCCGGGAAAGTAGTTGTTTTCCGGTACGGCAGATTTACCAGAACCTACTGTGTAGGTAATTGAGAGAGATGAATATTTCAAGATACCGTGTT
The DNA here is from genome assembly GCA_015342085.1 of Leptinotarsa defecta. NCBI lineage: Eukaryota > Metazoa > Arthropoda > Insecta > Coleoptera > Chrysomelidae > Leptinotarsa > Leptinotarsa defecta. The sequence continues at coordinate 17,127 of WOGO01000602.1, read as the reverse complement.
GAAATATGTATTTCAATATGTGTATGTATCTCTCCTCGATACAGTATCCAAACTCATTTTGATTTCTGTAAGAGAATTGGGTATTTTTTTGAGGCTTGGGGCTTTGTTCACGAGATGGAGCCGTTACAAATTTACAATCATTTTCTATTACGAAGGTTTCATACATGAAGTCGAGCCGCGTTGAAATAAATCGAGTCCCAGGCACTTTATTGTTTGGGTCGGATCTTTCCTGCACTGATGTGGAGTATCCTGCTTTAATATCTGTCTGAGACAATTCAATATCCAGCGTGACATTAGCTGGGGAAGTAGTTGTTTTTTTGCAGGCTTTTACTGGAACCTACAGTGTATGTAGTTGAGAGATAAATATTTCAAGCATGTACATATGCGGGTGGTGAATTAAAAAAGTATTGTCTGCAAAATAGATTTTTCTGGAATAACTTGGCAATGTCGTAATGGAAATTCGAAAACAAAAATTTGTTGAAGGGCTAAAAAAATATGGAATCGAATGACCTTTTCATATACTGGATGTTCTATTTAAAAAATATAACTTTGGTGGCCACGCTCGGCTGAATCACCCTGTATGCGAGAAAATTATTCTGAAAAAAAGTATTTATAGATATGACTGCAAAAAAAATTGAGCAGTTTGAAAAATTGTTTCCTCTGATAGTAATGGACTCCTTCTGTTTTTATTTTCTTATAAATAGTGTCTCTTCCTGATACAGTATCCAAATTCATTTTGATATTACGCAGTAACTTTTCTGAGTGAACTTAAGATTGTGATCTTAATTACACTTCAGCGGTTTCTCTTTTGATTCAGCTTTATTGATTTTTCTGGTTGTGGAAGGCAATAAATATAAAAAAAAAACTATGAAATGATTACTACTTCACAACAAAGCATATATACTGGTTCATCATCGTTAAACTTTAAAAATCCGATCTAGCGAAACTAGCCGATCCACCCCGTACTTATGAAACCAACTCTCAAGAAATAGAAGTGGTCCTTCCAGGGGAGTTCGGTAAGGAAAATCCTTTTACTCACTTTCCCAGAAATTCTAAACATGACCTAGTGCCGATGCTATCGAATGAATAATACATTGTTCTCTACCTTTAATGTTTGGCGGCACGTACCTGCATGATTTATAACCGATCACATCGATTTTCGCAAATTCAAATTCGGATTATCAACCTACGTAATACGTGTTTCCGTTCTTAATTGACTGGAGATTTTTGAGTTTGATTGTTTTCGGCGAAATATCATGGGTTAATTTTATTTCCCGAGCGATTAAAGGGCAGCGCTTTTCTGGAATTCAGTTTCAATTTATATTGGAAATGAGCGCAAGTTCAGTTTAATTTATTTTCTTTGGAATCAATTCGAATACTAGAAATAATTTTTATATCATTATAATAATAACAATTTCAAGTTGAAAGGTATATATTTTCATCGGAAATAAGGTTTTGGGGAGAAAGCTTTTTGGCTTTCATCTTTGCATGTTTATATAAAAAATTGTGGAAAACTCTCAAAAAGGGATGAGGCAAAGATGTATAGATCATGCATAGGAGTTACTTTCAGCAATAAACTGGAAGAAAAAGCCTCCACGAAACAAAAAGTTTCATGATCATTGAATTATACGAAAGGAATGATACTATCAAAACAAATACTTTCACATGAACATTGAATTATTGTAAAGTTACTTTTTTATACAGTTTGTACTCAAAATATTAATTATGGTATTGAATCATTCAGCGATACAGAATATAATATGTGAAATAGTTGCGATATAAAATTTCACTTGCATAGAACACTATTATCCTCCATTGCGGACTACGAAGACTATGCAGTGTTTCATAAGTTTTGTTTCTGTGTTTCTCTTTAATGGTTACATCGTCTAAAAAAACAATTCGTTCAGGCCAAATCCAAATTACCTCCACTATTGGTTAATGGACTGACACAGACTGATCAGAAAACAACTACTCCCCTGGCTAGTACCACGATGGGCGTTGCATTATATCTGACAGGTGTCAGTCCACGATTCTTCGATTTTCAATTATTGAAACACATTTGCAGACCGGTTTCTGGCTGTTTGGCCACTCATCATTGCAATATAATCTGGTCATCAATATAAAGTCGATGATTTCCGATGATTTGAAATCTAAATTCTTCAAACTATCATTCCTCGAACTAGGCTGAAGCGAACAACATGTTTGTCATCGTCCCATGTGCCTGAGAACGAGATACCCAACCGCATATCCGAAATTTGTCCAATTCCTCGTACAAGGAAGAAAACTGCACATATTAAGCCGGCAGACTTGGTATGCCCACTTAATTTGTCAACTCATTAGTAAATTTGTTTGATTGTAGAAGCCTAGAAAAAGTTACTTGAGCTATAAGTAAATATTCAGAAGTAACACCTACCCCTCAACTAGAACGAAACTTATAAATTTCCAACCAAACGGTATCAAGGTTATTTTGATTTCCAGAAACCCACAAAACGGGAAAATCAATGCGCCCCATCGTATCAGCTATTGGAACTCCTACCTACCGAATAGCAACATGAGTCAATAAGGAATCTGAAAGCTTGCCTATTGCGAAACCAGGTTTCGGTATCGAAAACTCCTTAGAATTCAAAATACATATAAAAAATATCGTTCTGAAGGTTCCCACCTTCTGGCAGAACGAATATTTTTCTAGTTTCCATTAGTGTTAGTTCTTTATTTCTTAGCGTCCCAATTCTACATACTGGATATAATAATGCCACGATAGACAATTCTGCTTTCTGCTTCGATAGGTTTGTTTGGCACAATCATGTCACTGGAATTGCAAAGGCTGTTTCTCAAAAACTTGGAACACTGTTCCGAACCAGAAAACTGTTCACACATCAGCGGTACATATCAGATATACGCGACGAACTGAAGTTATCGCGTATATACAGTGAACAGTCCTCCCATTTGGAGGACTGCGTTTATGTGGAATAAACTTTCTGAGAACTTTTTTCAAATGAATTTAGTCTCCAGCTATTGAAATCCAACGTAAATCGCTTTTTTTGTACTAGTACCGCTCTTAGTGTTAGTGTCTTCCAAAAAATACCTCAGGAAGTTACTAGAGACAAAAATGGCAATAATGACGAAATTGATAAAATGATTTCTCTCGCTAATTTGTGTATGAAATAATACCGTTTTTATGAAGAGAGTTGCTTTTATGAACAACAGGAGGAAACGGCTATGGGTAACCCCAGGTCCCCCAACCTGGCTAACCTGTTCATGAGCAAATTCGAAATTGAATTCAAAGAAACGTTAAAGTTATTCCTTATGATATGGCTGAGGTATGTGAATGATGTTTTCGCGATATTCGATAACAAAATGTCGAATATTGACTACTTTGTTTGTTTTTTAAACAACAAACTTCTATTAATAAATTCACGTATGAGTCAGAAATTAAGGACATCTTGACGTTTTGATAAGGAGGAATCAATGTGGAAAGCTAGAATACGATGTATTTAGGAAGGAAACAAGCACGTACAGAGGTATATTCCAGACAGTTCACATCACTGTGGACGGCACAAACGTACTAGGTTGAATTTTCTAGTGCATCGTCTTTTGACGTTTCCTCTAACGCATAAGAGATCCACAAAAGAAAAAGTGACAATACAGAAAATAGCAGTCAATAGCGGTTTCTCGAGGGGTTGATATTATTATGAAGAAAAAGTTTAAGTTAGGAATGAACGACGGACCCCAAGATAAATGTATCTCAGTTCCAAACTACCACCAATAGACGAAGAACTTTTGAAAGATTTTCAAGGAATTAGATATGAAGGTGGTATTTAAAATAAGTCATACACTACAGAGCCTTTTGTGAAATAAAAATTAAACAATCGATAATTTGGAAAAGTCTGGAATTTATGGAGTTGAACGTAAAAACTGCGATGCAAAATATTCTGGACAGACTGGAAAGTCTATTGAAATGAGATATAAGTGGCACTTAGCAAACCTGAAATATGGAAGACCAGAAAAATCAGCAGTCGCCCATCATGTTTTGCAATAAAACTACTCCATAGTCTTCAGTTCATTAAGATTAGTTAGACAAATTAACAGCAACAGGCATCTACATGTTTATGAGAGCTTAAAAAAGTCAACCTGATAAGATAATTTATTTCACCACGTTACATAATACAATGTTTGTAGCAAGTCACAAAATACCATGAAAGTAATTTATTAACAATCAAAATATTATAAAAACAAACGAGAAACACAAATACAAAAATATAAAAACAAAATTGAGTATGTATATTGACATTATAAATATTTGAAATGATTCATGTATTCTTCGAAAGAGTGGAAGCAAAAACTCAAAAGATAATTTTTTATTGTTTTTTTAATTTGGACATACTAAGAATTTTGAAACTATCAAGACGATAGTTGTAGAGGCTGAAATCCAAAAATGAGAAAAAAATTTATATTTCGCTGTATACACTTTTTGAGTATTTTACGGGACCAATTCTCAGTCTCCAGTAACCTTAGGCAAAAACAATAGAGTTGCATTTCAAATTACCATTTCTCAAATTGCATATTTACCACTCTGTATTGAAAATGACTAACAACCGAATATAGTTCATTTACCCAAATAATCGGAATCACTTTTACTCGCCCATTGCCAAGGTCGTGTGTCACAGGATAATCGATTCAATAAAGGTCAACCACATTTCATCCCTTTAGCGTGACGTGACCCTAATCCAAATATCGATTGCGATTCTCGAAAAATATAAACATGAAACACTTGCTGCATACAATCTAATGGAAAAATGAATTCCTGAAACTCCGTAACTGGATAGATCGGTGTGATATCCGATACCTCAGTGTTGAACATACCAACGGATATTGAAGTTCATTTCATCAAATGCATTTGTATACACTGGAAAAAGATGTTTCGCAAAAGTTGAGGTGGAATGTGAAGTGACGGAATGTATTAGGACATAACATATTACATATGATACAACTTCTCATCTAACTTGTAAGTAGTTGTCTGAAAAGAAATCAAAAGTCCTAATATAAGCGCTTACTAACGTATTCAGCCCAAAGAATATTCTTTTCGTGAGAAATAGGTGAATAGTTGTTTCTACTACTATACAAACCAGTAGGTTTGAGACCACAGAAAATGTATGTTCATGTACAAACAGCTAAAAAACTCTTCAATAACGAAAGTGAAACAATAGTTTGCCTTCTACAGATTATTTCATTCTCCATGGCTCCCAAAGCAGTTCGTGCGGTGGACACAGAAAGAAAATTGTTTCTGCCAAACACTTTCCGATTAATTCATGAACAATCAAACGCAACTTCTCAGGGCAAGAAGCCACATAAATGCTGGAGTCTGAGAAAATTTTTCAGTGCGTTACCACGACTCAGGTAGGTAGTAATGGACTGATATGAATTTTGGATCATCCTGGCTTTAGGTAACAGGTAACAGATAGCGGAACTGTCAAAACTCCTCTTCGTATTGTGTTAAACTTTTGTTTAGGAGAATTCAGATCTGACAGTTCTACTATTTGGTCAGACAACATGAACTCAGGTGAATATTACTGGAGTTTTGATCTTCCTTTCGAAGATGATCACTTGGTTCTCGAAACACGTGTCGAGGTATTAAAATAACGGTTTGGTGTTGGGAAAAAACTCCAGTAATATTAATTACTACACCAAAGGTTCCAAACAGTTCATGATATGAATTCAGGTGTAGATGCAGGATGAATTGCGATATATTGAGTACTGATACATACAGGATTTGTTTCATAAGTTGTCGGCACCATATGAAATGAATATTGGTTGTAACCTTGTGACTCTCTTACGAACGAGAATACTCAGAAGCTGAAACGTATGCAAGATGTGCCAAAAATTGAAATATATGAAATTCAGCTTTTAAACTATAACCTAAGTACATTTACAGTGTTTCCAGCAAGGGGTATTCATACTTCCGCACCCTGTTATCTACCAAAGCCACGATGTTTTAAACTTCATAATCTACCTATGTTAGGGCCATGCAGTGAAGATCTCTTAGTTTTCATGAAATAATGAAAGTTTGGCGTTCACAGGCTCTAGCTCTTGCCCAATTTTACTACCGAATAAATGAAAGATTTGCTGATTCAAGCAATTTGCAAACTTCACTACCTGGAACAATATACTTGTTTGCTGCTTGAGAGCTGTTTGATATGTCCATTTAATAGGTCCACCAAGTCGTCAGGAAATTCTATAACATCATGGATCCCATTGATTTTTTGTTCCTTCTTTTCAATACACCCATACTGAAAATTTAGTTCCCTGTATCAGTTTGAACAAGTTTTTCGTTGAATATTTGTCATATTCTTGTAAATATAAATATTGTGAGTGTGAACGTCAACTTCTTCTGACTTTCTGCTGATATCACGATACATAATAATGTTGCGCAAATAACAAAGAAATCACTGGATCGAAATATATTTCTACAAGGCAAGAACTTTATCTGTTGAGACTTGACCGATGCAATTTCAACTTTCAGCTCCACTTTCTAAATTTGTGAATGAGTGTTATATTCAAATGAATTGAAAGATGTACACTTTACGGGGGAGTGTTTCAAATGATTTCCCAAATATTTGTTTTTCTTTAAATGTTTCGTAAAAATGTTCTTTTTCTGCTTCAAATCAACAGTTTCTGATTGTTGAAGAAACTGCTATTAAAATCATTCAAAGAAGATATCATATTGAAACCTATTTAAGAACCGAAAAAACTTACTCAGAACGAATAAAAGAACACAAAAGTAGTTTTTTGAATGGAAAGACGAACTAAACATTTGCGAATCATCTTTTGGCAAAATGGCACGAGTTCAATTACAGTTAGGATTATGATTTGGAAGATGAAGTTCCAGAATTAAACCTTATGCAATGTTTGGAAATTATTGGATGTAAAAATTCGAGATTATTACTCAACGATCAAATAGATTTGAATTGTTCCCCTTCATCGATTTCAGTTTGCAACGAGGATAATTCAGGTAAAAATTATTATTCTCAAGTCCAGTTGTTCCTAGATAGGTATATAGTTTAGGTTGAATATTACTGGAGATTTTTCCCAACACCTCTTGATGAGGAAGAACTTCTTGAAGATGATCCCTTGGTGATCGGAACACGTGCCAAGGTGTTACAAATAACGGTTTGGTATTGGGATAAAACTCCAGTAATATTCATCAATACACTAAAGGTTCCAAACAGTACGACATGAATGCTTGAATATTACTGGAGTCTTATCCTAACACCAAACGGTTATTTCAACACCTCGACACGTGTTTCGATCACCGTTATTTTAACACCTCGATACCTGTTTCGTTCACCGTTATTTCAACTCCTCGACACGTGTTTCGATCACCAAGTGATCTTCTACAAGAGGAAGATTGAACCGTTTGATCTTCTCCTTGAAAATGATCACTTGGTGATCGCAACACGTGTCGAGGTGTTGAACATAACGGTTTGGTGTTGGGAAAAAACACCAGTTATATTCATTACTACACCAAAGGTTCCAAACACTGCATCACGGGTATATACTTTAGGGTTAAGGGAATGAATTTATCATGTAGAAAGATGCTGACATATAGTGAAACACGTGTCTTGGTTTTTTGAACTCTTTCAAGTGGAAATCTCACAATTAAGTATATTTTTTGAATACGTTATAATGGATTTCCTTCGAGGGTCATTCAGTTCTATCATATTTTCGAGGAAAATATTGCATTTTGATATTTATGAATGGACTGACCTGTTTCTTGATCAACACTATCCGTGTTAATAATTACACATCTCTCATATATGGTGATCACTTGGTGAGGTATCTATGGTATAAATAAGGATAACATTGTTATCCTTATTGAAAATTATCACATGGTGATCGAAACACGTGTCGAGGTGTTAAAATAACGATTACAAACAGTGCACCCCAAGTGGTATTACGAAATTTTAGTATAGGTCTATCCATTAACCAGAACAATCATACGTTTCTCGACGCGCGTTTCGCTAATCAAGTTCGCTATGCGAACCGGTGGTTCAAACCGCAAGGCCGGACGATCGATTTTCACTTCCTATCGTCCAACCCGTATTAGAAATCACACGTTAAAAGGCAAGACCTCGTTAATCCACAGCTTGTAAAAGTTCTGAGGGTTGTCGTTCGTATGGGTGCGACAGCTGGTTAACGGAAAAACATATTTTTTAAACAGATATGTTCGTATTTTTTGTTCAGGTTTTTTTTCAATGTTTTTGGAGGGCTACACGAGATGGATGTTAGAAAACTTCTGTTGATCTGAAGTGAAATTCAAGTGAAAGCAATTTGAGAAGCCTTGTATACATATTTTTGAGTTCAAGTTCAGTAGTCAAGTTGAATAGTCGTCTTAGTTTATTATGTGACTGAATATTTTCAGTGACATCGACATAGTTATTGTGATGAGAATTTCATTCAAAGGGAATATCAGTATTTCAAAAGTATAGTAATTAACGGGTCTACAAGATTGAAAAATATACGATTTGAGATTTGAGTTTTGATGCGGACCACGTCGTGTGTTGAGTAGCTAACAGTCACTTCACATATTTCGTTATTTGGAACAAACCTTGGAAGTATTTAATATTTTTGATGTATTCACACTCCAACAAATATATGTTATCATATGATATCTACTACGATTATCCCAGGAAAATATCAACAATAGTTGAGCAGAGTATGTTGATTTGAATTTGAATATTTGATATTAATTTTGTTGGTTATAAAACTGTTATATGAATGGATTTATCTGTTGCGCAATACATTTTTATTTTTCATTCGATATATGTGAAAAATTACATGTCATGAGTAGGAATATATTCAATCGATGATTCTTCACTTTATAAGAAATATGTCCAAATTTGTTTGAAAAATATGTTTCTCCGTTACTATGTTGCAACGCAATGCAATAAGAAATTTAATTAATTTATATTCAGGAGTCAATTTCACGCCACTTTGTGCACAAAGTTTGGATCATTAAGGACATAAAACATCAATACATTTCTATAAGAACAGTTTATACCTCCCTATAAATTATATAGAGTTTTCCATTACAATTTTTTTTGGCTTATCAAAGGTGATCATCCCCAGAAAGATCCATAAACGATTATGTACGGAATTGTTGATTCAAAAATATAAAAAAACTAATTATGGGCCAGTTCTATTCAATTATCAAAAATATTGGGTGAACAAATTCCAAAACTGATCTGAATTCACTACTTTCATTATAATAGTTGATTTCTAAAACAAGTTCTCAACAAGTTCTCAATTAATTTTTCAATTTTTTATTTACTTCAGTTTTTTTGAAAGAGATATATTCTTCAGTTTTACGTGATATTGAATGTTATATCGAGGAAAAATAATGATGAATGTTGACTTTTTTCTTCAATATGACTTCATTATTTCCTATTCATTTAAACTCTATTATTTTTTACAAGTCCTTGTATTCAATCGCAACCTCAGGAAGTATGTACCTCAGAAAAATATGGGATACACTCTGTAAGTCATTATGTCATAAGACATACCTCTACAATAGTATGCATACGTCCCTTCTGGAAACTTTTTCCAGATTTGGGCTCAGCTAGACGAGTCCACAGTTTCCCGCTATAATAAAGGACCCTCATTTGTTTTCATTGATTTCGTAACGTGCTGGCACACGAACAGCTGATATTTGAAAGTTACTTCGAATTTTGAAGTTTCTAAGAATTCAAAAAATCAGTGTCCATTTTGACAGTTTCGCGCGTATACATATTTTTAAATTATCGTGTCGAACTTTTTCAATATTTACAATAGATATGACGAAATTTGGGTTTGAGAAATGTTGTCGGTCGCCGGAAAAGTGCGGAAATTTCTTCCAGAAATAATGAAGATGCCAAATGGTTTGCATGAAACAATATTCTCATGGTGAGTTTTTCCAATTGATATAGTTTATATCAAAATTTAATATAACCATAATTAGTAACATTAATATGAGGTTTTCAGCATGACGTTGATTTAAAGTCTTGAAATTAAACTATTATTACTTATCACCTTATCATCACGAATGAAGAATGAAAAATTCAGATTTCTTTTATTTCATTTCTATTTAATTTTCATTCCAAGGACTAACATACAAGTATAGGAAAAATTGATATTAGGACAAAAATGAAAATAATTTTTCTATTTCAGGTTGAAATATATATTTTTTCAGATAATGAGAGATAGATATGAGAACTACAATATCAGTTTTTGGGGTTATACTTATACAATCTTAATAAAACGTATAATGCCTGAACAATATTTAGGATTTTCAGGAGCATACCACATTTGAGAATTCATTTTTAAATCAAATAAGAAACTTGGCAAGCTGCAAAAAAATCATTAGTTTTCATCTGTACCAGAATATCGGAAAATTTAACTATTTTTGAGCTTAAAAATCATATTTATCTCGGTTTGCCATTGTGGGTTTGATCGTATTAACTTTGAATACTAACAAGTTACTACATGTGATTACAATTCCTTGATGAATTTCCTTGATGAATGGTCCTCAAATGAACTTTTCAAAACTCCCTTATGGGATCTATTTTAATTTTCACTATTGAAGGTTCACAAAACCGCGACACATGTTTAGCTATACAATAGCTTTCTCAAGAAAGTTTTCTTGCTCTGTTGACAAATGTGCTTCCAATTATCGAATTGTAGATGTAGACTGTAGAAAATTGAATTTTCTGTATAATTGCTTCATTACCACATCTTAATTTTTGGACATTTTTGTTTTTTTTTTTTGTTAAATGCAACTTGAGCCGTTATCAAATGGAGTTTTATCCAATAGTCAGTTGACATAAAAATATGTGTTTTCGGGTTCAATTGGTAGTATACTGATAATTATTTTTAGAGGGCCTTTTCTGAAAATTTTTAGTGGGAATATAAAAAACTACTATGCAAACTATAAAAACAAGCATCTACATAAATCTTTAACAATAATGAAGCCTAATATGGCCTAGATGATTTCCAATGTGACAGAAAATATGTCGAATTCAACAATGTTTTCGGTATGGTGGCTCAATTCAAATTGGTTGTGCAAGACGATTCTCTCTGAAGTTAAAAAAATATGTTTTTCCGTTAATCAGCTGTCGCCCCCATACCAACGACAACTCTCAGCTAAGGAGCTAAGGACTAACGAGGTCTTATCTTTTAACATGTGATTCCTAATACGGTACCTACATAATCTCAAACAAGTTGATAGTTTTTCACCTTAACGTGTTAGTAATCACACGTTAAAAGTAAGACCTCGTTAGTGCTTAGCTCGCACAAGTTTCTCAACTTCTAAGAGTTATCGTTCGTATGGAGGCGACAGCTGATTAACGGAAAAACAGATTTCAAACAGATTTTAAGGTATTCAATCACTTCTGTGCTTTCATGTTGACGAAAAAGGTGCTAAAACTCATTAATACAGTTCATTGTATGATTTTCACTGTAAAGAGTTTCACAAAAGCTCATATAAATTATTATTATTATTATTATTTTCATCGTAATATGCGCTAGTCAGGCCCTATCCCCCGAAGTCCCGATACATTCGGGAGGGCCCGCCAGCATTATCAATCAACGACCACTCCCCACGCCGTGGGGTAAAAGATCATTGGGTCCAAAAATCATGTGTCCTGAGCAAGCGCAGTGAGCCAAGAATGACCGTCTTCTGCACCTGTCCGGCTAAGATTTCTGCCTTAGTGCGGCAAGCCGGTATGATTTTAAGATTCGAGAGTAGGAGGGCATCATTCCACCAAGGACTCCAATAATCAGAACAACCATCTTGACAGAGTAGTCTGGATAGAGTCTGCGAAGTTCAAAGAGAAAATCTCCGTATTTCCTCCTCGTTTTGGACGATATTCGTCTCGCCAGGAGCTGAAAACTCCACGACAAATTTCGTCTTGCTCTGGTGATCGAGAAGGACTACATCAGGCTCATCAGCTTGTATGAGCCTGAGGGTGGGTAACGAGTAGTTCCAATAAATTCTGCACTTCTCGTTCCCCACAACGGATTCAATATCCCCCGGAGCGTAAGGCAACACCGGTTTCTCGTCAATACCGTAAAAGTGGCGTAGATGGTAATATAGCACTCTTAGTGGCGCGTTATGTCGATGGATATAGGCCGAGACCACATATGCTGGATATGCTCATAGCAAGTGGATTAGCGTCTTGGGCGCCTCGTGGTAGGCCCTGCACCTTGTGTCAGGAACCTCTATACCCATCACTCGACTGCGGTAGACTAAGGTGTTGAAAACACCATCCTGGCGAGCCATGATGAACTCCTTAGTTTCCAACTTCAGACCACTCGACCTGAGGAAAGCAAAAGTCAGACGCTTTGATAAGCCAAGGTCTTCAATGTCATTGAAGAAGACCCCATGCATTGGCTTATCCTTGTGTTTCCGCACCTTCAATATGAGCTTTTTGCTGAACGGGTTCCAACTCGGTGACAGAGTTGTGGTCACCTCGTTCAGTGTCGAAAACTAAATTGAGTTCATCAGCTGCTCGGCAGCTGATGAGAAATGTTCCAATTTCTGTTCTCTCATATTTACGAACCATTATTATTATTACTATTGTAATTGAAATTCTCGGTTTGTGGTTTTGTTTGTGTGATGCGGTTTGAGTTATCTACTCGTTAAAGTTTCTGAACATCCATACTAGGCACTGGTAACTATACAAAAATGTTACTTACACATTTTGATCTAAACTAACTTCATTTGAAAAATATATATCACATGTTTGGCTAGCACAGTAGCTTTGTCAAGTGATTTGAAATTACAATGAATCTTCATCAAGTAACGGCCGAATCAATCAGAAAAACAAACGTCTTACGTTGAGTGAATTAACCTCTTGATATAAATGGTCTGTTGAAAAACGTGTATTTTTTATTAGAACTTTCAGAATTGGGTTCTGTGCTATTTGTAAGCTATTAATGTGGTTGTTGAAAAAAACACCTCAAGCTAACGTACCTATTCAAAAAACACTTCATTGTAAGATTTTCACTAAACAGTTTTACAAAAACGCAACACGTGTTTTTCCACACAATGGCTTCTTCAGGCGTGTATTTACTAACTGTTTTAGCGGAAATATCACAATGAAGTGTTTTTTGTGTTAAGTTATGGATTTTCATCATGTATTCCATCATATACCACCTTATGCTATTATACAATATCTCATTATGGATTCTGCCAGAGACTGATATATTAAAAATATTTTTTTCAAGAATATCTCTGAGAGTTTAAAATTTATGCATGGGTAGTCTCATCCTTTGTGTTATATATGATATTTGTGTTTCCCCTACTCATGTGTTTGCCAATAACTATACCTAACTCTTTATTGGATACGGTTTTTTCTATAATCGGGCATTTCAAATTTAAACTTTTTGTGCGGGTAATTTTGTGCAATTTGAGTTCATTAGTATGCAGCTGATTATCTGAATTGAATCATTTTCGTTCTCAATGAATTCAGTTTGTACCTATGTAGTCAATTTTGATTCAAGTAAAATAAAAAAACTCATAGAATCGCATTAGAAAAGATATAAAAGAATAGGAGACAATGCGTAGATACTCTTAAAAATATTCAAATTCAGTGCATCCTAAACAATAAGAAATTTTCTCACTGCAACAGGAAAATATTCCTTAATTAGTTAAATCACCATGATGTTTCATCTCAGGCAATCAAAATTTTATGTTTCGTCTTCATCATAATGTCATCTGAAAAATCCAATTAATACTTTGTTACATCTGGTAGAGTTTTTGTGACTCATATTACTTAACCCAATCAAAATTACTATAGTAGTTGAAACGGACTGCGGCTTATTCCGAAACACAATTAAATATGATTAATTTCTCAAAACGGTATGTTCACGTTGCGTAAAAAATACCTCCCAGAAAGTAATTGTTCAATTAGTGAATTAAAAAATATTTCGTTGTCTTTGAATCGTTATGGAATATACTATGAGAAATATTTTTCATCAATTTTACAATTTCTTGAATTTACTATCAATTGGATAACGAATGGAATATTATTTTACCGAATGGACAGAACTTCACGCAATACAGAAACTTTAAATTTCGTTCTCCCTTGTTACCATTTTTTGTTGGTGTATAAATACAATAAAAACATTTTGCGATTAAATTAATTGATTGTTCAATCGAATAAACTAATCTAGAGTGGCCGCAGATTTGGAATCAAGAAGTTAAATGACTCGAGTATTAAAAATAGTAGTATAGAAATATTCAGGTACGAAACACCAAAACCGTTATTTTTAACGCTTCGACAGGTGTTTCAATCACTAAGTGATCATTTTCAAGAGGATTGAAATACGTGTTGTAGCGTTAAAAATAACGATTTGGTGTTGGGGTAAAACTCCAGTAATATCCATTACTACATCAAAGGTTCCAAACAGTGCATCACAAGAACAAAGAATCTCATAATTGATTTCTGTCAAACATCTAGATGCGTAGATGCGTGAAACAAACTACCAGGAGATAATTTTTAACAAGAAAATAAGGCACAACACAGATGATATTCAACTGAAAGATATTACGAAAGGCTGGTAGGACAAATATTTTTAGGAGTCGACAAGTGCTAGAAAAGCTGTTGCAAACATTACTACTTCTTTTTCACTTCAAAGGACTTTGAAAGAAAAGGAAAAGAATTAGATCTTATTGCAATTTCGAAACCTACTCCTGATTCGAGCCCTCAAATACTTTTAGTTTTATTTTATCAGTTCATAGTTAAACATTTTCTGATTGATTCGGCCGTTACTTGATGAAGATCCATAGTAATTTCATAAACTCAACCTCTCCACAAACTTTATTTGAAAAATATATCACAACATGTTTCGCTAGCACAGTAGCTTTGTCAACAGTGATTGTCGGTGTCACTGTTGACAAAGCTACTGTGTTAGCGAAACATGTGATATATTTTTCGAATAAAGTTGTGGAGATCAAATCGTGAGGTGTAGTTTATAGAATCACATAGTTGAAAACATTACAATATTTCATTATTACTTCTGGTTGAATTGTTTGTTCAACAGTAGTTGTAGCTGAAACCAACAAAACATTCGTAATCCAATACCAGATACTGCTGTTCTAATTCGCCATAGTTTTCGTCATTGGTGTCCGACTGAACTGAGAATGGATTGCTGGGCACAACTTTCTTCGGAAAACAAGATTGACATAAATACATATTATACACTATTCAGGACAAGATGTGAAAAAATGCTGTGTGATCCATTAGTCCTTTCCCAATTCAACTATTGCAATATTGTTTATGGGCCATGTTCAGATTTCCTGGATAGTCAGCATATACAGAAAATACAGAAGTGCTGGTTGAGACTTATTTTTGGCAAAAAAAGCAGGCAGAGAATTTCCCATAAAATCAAAGAAGTTGAATGACTCAATATGTCCAACGGTCGTAAAATACATACTGTTAGCTACTTCTACAAACTTTTGAAATACAAGCAACCCAACAATCTCCATAATACAGTCATATATAGAAAATATAAACATCAGATACATACTCCACACATTTTTTTATCACCATTCCTTGACATAGGAAATTCTTTAACGAAGTTTTTCATATAATATCGCTTGTTATATGGATACGTTCAAGGTAACCAGCTACAATAGGTCATTTTTCTCTCTGAAAAAATCCATTACATTCATTTGCGTGAACTACAAAAATGAACAAAAAATAGCAGGCTGGGAAGGAGCTATATAGCCCTCCGCCGAAGATAGGATACGTAATCCCTAAGATTTTGGGCGTGAAAGGCGGCATGCTCCAGATGTATTTTACACCACAGAGCATGCATTCTCGCCATGTACCTACTTCGAGCGGGCTCACTACTCTCATAGCAATGCATAAGGCTATCTCTTAGCTCACGCGTCCACTCAAAACGTCCGTTGTCATTGCCAAGGTTGCCATCGGTAGAAAAATCATCGTTATGGGCCCCCAACCTTGCCTCTGACCCCTCCGAGCGGGTCAATTGTAGGAGCCCCTTCCTTGATCACCAAGACCCATGTTTTGGGTCTACCGGGTGGTTAGCCCTGTGGACCCACAGCCAGCACCGGAGGGAGACTAGTGGTCTCCTTCCCGGATGCGCCTGGGCAGCCGGTCCGGTTTTGCTCCAGTTGCTCGGGTAAGTGGTGGCGTAACTTACCAAAGGCCAAGGGTGTTAGTGGCCATCCCTGCTCATAGACAGGGAACTGTGATTTCAACCCGGTGCTTCGCAGTGAAAGCTACTGTGAAAGACGGAGATCAAATCTCCTTCAGCGGTCAATGTCAAAGTTTGGATTTGCAGCAGAGTGTTTTGGAGGTACCCAATTATCTTTTATATTGGTGGATTGAGTCTTCTATCGAACCCGCAGATGGCGTATTTGTATGGGAAGATGTCATCACCTGCTCTTTGTACTGTTTTTCAACTGGCCATGCAATCTAGAGTGTGAGCCATAATCTACATTCAGGCATTTTTTCTCTTTGTCCATCTCTGACTAGATTTTCTTACGAATTTCTACTGATTCTATCCCAAAACTTAGGAGTTATTAAATGAATTAATGAATAGTTACTGATTACTCTTTAATTTTGGTTGGCTCCAATTACCTGTCCTCCCAACAATATACGAGTACTTCTGAAAATTGTAGCAAAATTATCTGGTGCTTTATCTATTGCTCATATGCACATTTCATCAATCAAACAAATAGGGTAAGCCCCAACTCGTTAGCTGCATATCCAATTTTTTTCATTCTATTTTTAGTCGCCTATTTTCACACACTTGTCAGGTTCTGTCCTCACCTCATAAATCTAGGTTCGGATTGCATTTAAAAGTTATTATAAATCCTCATAAATGCATGAAAACGCATTAACTTACTACCTATTAATGAGGGAAGCATTTTGTTCAATTTTTAATCACCTTTAACAATCTCACTTTTATTTTTGTACTGGGATATTTCTGTTGTTTATTTATTCGTCGACAAATATAGGTGTGAAGTACAAACTAATTATAATTGTTGGGAGTAATGTCTCTGGGAAATTTTTCCTCTATATTTTCTTAGAAATGAAGAAGTGAAAAAAGGTGTTTTCCATT
>WOGO01000601.1:0-22243 GCA_015342085.1 Leptinotarsa defecta | reverse complement strand
GTGTGAGTATAACACTAAGAGTTATTTATTCGGTGTGAAATTCTTAGAAAAGATGTAGCGCCACCTCCCTCAATACTGTCGTCAACTTTCGTCAGAACTTCGAAGACGAACACAATCGGTTTGAACTCCCCTTATCACTGCGACCACCATCTCGAAGGGGCTGTTCGCCCACTCAATCTTCTTGTGTCCCATTCCATTCGAGAAATTCTGATCTCAATTTCAGCTTGTTTGTTTTTGAATCGCGAATGGTTCCATTGAGGACCGGGCTATGCACTGAAATATTCGAAATGTTATCAGAAATACTGGAAATTCTTTTCCCCTCATCAGCCGAGCGGATTACGCTTCTCTGATTACCGAGAGCGGATAATTTTCTCTCGCGTTTCTGCTTCAAGTACTATTATACTCTCTTACTTGTATTGCCTTAATTACTTCTTAACGCGATTATTTCGAAGCCTGATCCCGTTCAATATGATGGGATGATGAGGTGAATGCCAGTTATGACGCCAAAAATCGAGTTAAGGAATGGAATTTCGCTCAACGCAGTTTTCAAATTGAAGAAGAGCTTTAGACTTTGCCATATCTTTTTCTTGTGATGATGACCAAACACCTTTCCAGACGTCATTAGAACATGTTGGATAACTTTTTCATGAGTGAAAATTTTTACAAAAAATAAGCGGGTCAAATCTATTTTCCGGGTTTGTTGATCATGTTTTATCATTGTTATGCTTGACGTTTTGTCTAGAACTGCGATATACATCATGAAGAGCGATGAGGCAACGGATGAAGTGTTAGGTTGTCCTCAGAGCAGATACTATATTCAACGTTTGAGTCTCCAGTTTTGCTCCATTGGTCGTGGGCGTGGATTCGATTTTTTCGTCGAATTGAATGACCCCATTCTACGAGAGACATTCATTCCAGGTAGTCAGACTTCAATGATATTGATTCCCTCTTGAATGCAAGGTACCTCTTTTTAAACAAAAGTCTCCGTTAGTTTTTGGGACCCCATGCAAAAATTCAGTTAGGAAATCCAAGATAAAACATTAGATTAGATTAGAAAGTGAATGCACCTAAAGGCCGAGTTTTGAGCGAAGAAGGTCAGATGTCAATCTTGCTGAAGTGCAAGGATTGAGGACCGCTCTAAGAGCGGGGGTGAAGGAATGGGATATTAAGTTTTCCTCACAAAATTTATTTTGTGCGGCGAAGTTTTTATCCCAGGGCACTCAACCCAGGAGGGAGTATGGGGGGAGGGGTGGAACTGAAACCTCTGTCGTAAAATGAATTTGAAACAAGCACTGTTACCAAACACCAGGACTGCCTCACTCCTAACTCTGATTCTGGCCTCTATATTCAACAAACTTCCAAGATTCAGGGTAGAAATTCGCGGAAAGTTTTCTCGTGAAAATTCCCAGTAATTTCAACGATTTGAATAAAGGTAAAAAATAGGCTGTTTGGAATAAGATCTTATGTTACATTTTGCTATTTCCAAAGGAAAAAAGGCATCCAAAAATTTAGTGTCAAATGGCCGTTCTCCAAAGCATGTGTTGAGCGACACTAGAAATCAGACATTTGTTGTGAAAATGATTGCTTTTAGTTCAACAACTATTTCTTCAGTCGGCAGGACGATACGGTCCCCCCTGTTTAGAGCTAATTTGTTCAGATTTAAATTGGGAGCGAAACAGGAGTCAAATTACTTTCAAACGACTTGGATCCGATATGTAGATAATGTATTTGTGATTTTCGACGAAAAGAAATCTAAGATAGAGTACTTCGTTTCAACTCTCAACAAGAGATCCACAAATATCTAGTTCACATATAAAATTGAAAACAACAAGGGATCACCATTCTTGGATGTCTCAATGATTTGAAGTAACCAGGGTTTAGAATCTGATGTCTGTAGGAAGAATACAACTGATATTTGATATATTCCTGATAGCCCACACCATAGATAGTCCACACACAAAATATCATGTCTGAACTTTTTTGTCTATAGGCTTGTTACGTTTCCCAGGAGAAAATAAGGTTCGATATCGAACAAATCTTAACAGGGCCATAGCTCACAACAACATATATTTTCAAAATATTGTAGATATGTTGATTAGGAAACGTGAATTCAGGGAGACTATTCGTAGATCTTCGACTTTTCAAAAAGACAAAATTTATTGTTCTTCCCTATGAACTTCAAAGAATTTAACGTGAAAGTAACCTCCAAAACTTCCTGCTCACTTCAACAAAAAAGACAAGTGAATGAAATAAGCTGTGGGGAATATTACGAATAATACATCATCCAAACTAACCGAACACTAAAGAACACACACGGCACATATCCGATTTCAGAGACCAGAAAATCTATGTGTCGCTCATCACGCCTTGGATGACGACCATACAATAAATGAAAACTGTATTTAATTGCCGATATCAGTACGTGACACTAGATTGAATGCTTACGAAAGTCTGGAAATAGCAAAATGTGGCATAAGAACTATGACCACTGACGAAGGCCCTATTCCAAACAGTCCATTGTTCATTGTCTTATGATTCGCTCTGTTGAAAATATCGGGAACTTTCACGAGAACATTTTTGGCGAATTTCTCCCTGATATCACTGATATGTGTTTGAAAGTGAAATGGTACCTTATTAAATATGAAAAGAGACTAGTATTAGAATTGGAAATTAGTCTATTCCTTCTTCTTCTTCTGATTTGAAACTGTTTCTGCGTTCATGCACCTATTTGGTAAAGGTTAGGTTAGGTCAAAAGTGAGTGGGTCTATTCGAGCAGAATCTCTGAATTCTATCAAGCATTTGGGTCTCTTTAAACGCAATTACGTGGGTACATTATGTGAGTGCATGTTTTGCTATAGCTGATTTATCGGTATCTTCCAAGCAACTACTTTTTTTTTGTTCAAAAGCAAGTTCTCACATTTCCCTTGTGTTTCCAATATAGACTGATCCGCAGCTACGAGGGTTCCGGTGATATTAGAGTCCCTCAGACTATCACTGATAGATTGGGCTGAATACCGATTTTACGTTGTGTTTCTCCAGAATCTCCCAATCCGCTTCGTAAAATTCATCACATAATGCAAGAACGCTTTTCCATTGACGGGCTCATTTGAAGTTTGAAAAATGTTTTAATGCTTATCAGCTATCGCTCAGAAGTTGAAACTTGTGCGAGCTGAGGATTAATAGGGTCTGACTTTTGAACGTGCGATTCCTGATACGGATTGGATGATATGTAGTGATTGGAGTTTTCATTCAGATACCTGTCTGTGTGTATTAATGACCTGTGATCACTCTATGATCGAAATCTAGTTCCATTGTTGATTAAATTTTTGGGTTGGAGGAGTTCTAATATGAGACAAATTTGTTGAGTTGCTTTCCACCGTAATGTCAAATCACAAATTAATTATCAGTAAGAAAGAGCCAATAATGTGGTTTCAGGGCCTCCTGCTCTGAATCACGTTGTTTGAATGTCTCCATTAAGAAGATTGCCACCACAGGATTTAATGGACCACTCTCTGCGATGCCAACTGTTTGTTCATAAAAAGAAAATACCCTCCAACTAAAAGTATGTCAATGATGAACACAAGGTGTTTAGGTCTGCTGAGAATACTTCAGTAATTAGCTGTATAGTTCCTTTGACTAGTATCATCATATACAAGAAGACCATGTCGGAAGTTCACTGATCCTAACCGCATATCTCTCATCTTTCCGAAAAAATGTCCCAGTCTTCAAAGGAAGACTGAATTTTTTCCGCGACCCGCTAGTGTGGAATCATTAAGTGTTCGGGTAGGTGAACCTATCGAATTCACAATGGATTTTGCAGATATTATGCAGTGAAAAATTTAAACTTTCACGGCCGTAGTCTGAAGGTTTTTATGACTAGCGTTTCGTTAACTACTGCGGTAGACATTATCTAAGGCGATGTGCCAACGGGCACAGTGCCCAAGCTGGTGCTGAAGTTGTTGTTTTGTCGTTTCGACCGTATTACTACGATGCTCGTATTTGCATCTGGTTTTATATTATTATTAGTGGGCGTGGCTTTATTGATATTTATTGTATCTTCTTATCTATTCAAATTAACTTTATGTTTTTGAATTCCTATTGCCCGTTAACTACATCATCTTTGATAATGTCTACCCCAGTGGTTGACGAAACTTGAGGTATAAAAACCTGCAGACCACGTCCAAAATCTCAGAAAATAGCTTTCACACAACATGCATTGAATTACATTGGTGAAACAAAGTTATATTTTGACCAACAGAAATGAAATCACTCACAGAACCAGGTACTCAAACGTTGAATGAATGCTGTGAGAAATTACAGTAGAATCACATTTTCATTTCGAAATTTTGTGTTATTCGTCCACCACGTAACTTAGTATGAATTCGTTTTTTTTTTTAATTTCTCTGTATTTTTCGTCACTTGTTTTCATTAACTTTTTATTTCTTTCATTTTTATTGTTTGCATATAATTGAAATTCCACTTATTATTCAACCCATTCATCAATATATCGTCATTTCAGGTTCCAATATTTTTTTTTATAAACTGGTGTCTATTATTTTGAAATTCCATACTCGTTTATTTTATTTTCAATTTATTGCTATATTTGACATTAATAATATTTGAAATAACTCATCTGAATGTTACAGTCCGGTTATTTCTACTAATTTCAATATTTCAATATATTTCATTATATTTTCTTTTCCATAAATTTCTAACCGGTTAACACCTTTTCAGACAATGGAAGTTCGAACCTGTAACATTCACGCTGGTAGATATATTTCCCTCGAAAATTTGGCAAGATTTGGCCAAAGTCAATCAGTGACCACATTAGCGACTGACCTTCAGTTTCTCCTGCTAACACTAAATACCACTGCCGATAAAAATTTCATATTACTCAACACCCTAAATATTTACGAAAACAGAAAAGAGAATTATCGTTGGCATGATTTTTAACGTGAACTCGTCAAAAATGTTTGATTTTAGTTGCATAATAGCATTTGGGGTCGAATAAAAATCAGTATTTGTCACTCAACAGCCATGTTGATACAATCCCTCATGACGAGACCATATGCCTGCAATCAATATTGAGTTGTTGAAGAGGTTATTAAGTTCACTTACCTGTAACCCATCGTATGTCCAGCTTCCAAACTTCATTTCGCAACGTTGATCGTCAAACGGGAACCAGGTTATGTCAATTTTGCATGTGCTCTTGAAGATACCAGGCGGCACGTATAAACAGCTTCCGTTATTCCGGACGACCACGTTTGTTGGGTAAGTACCGTCGAAACCCTCGTCAGCACTGAAAATGACAATGAATGCAGATTTGTCGGTTTCATTGAGGTATATGAAAATTTCAAAACATTTATCTGTCATAACATTCACACACAGTAGGGTCTGGTAAATGCCGGAACGTAACTACTCCCTGGCCAATGACACGACGGATATTGATATCCTATAGATATTCATGCATGTTTTCCCACAGAGAAAACTCTTGCAGACACTTTTCGTCTAACAGCAGGATCTTACTGAAATGAATTAAGTGATCCTCTAGACTCTGGGGGTTTCCAGGGAAAATTCCTGAAGTGTTTCATTGTTTCATTACCTAGAAATTATAAACTTCAATGTAATAGGAAAACAAAGATGTCAGGTCGTTCACTCGGTTATGGATATTTCGTTTTTCTAGCGACCCGTGAGCTGAGTTATGTTTGCTATCAACAGCATGTTGCTCACATCACTCACGCATGACACCTGAAACGTTCCCGCGTACCACTGGTGGTACGAGTACCACCGGTTAGGAACCCCTGCTCTAGAGACTGGTTTCAACGTATTACTCCTCGGTCTGTAGATAGGTCTTACCAAAACAATGGTGTGCCTGGGATGAATTGACTTCAAAGCGGCTCAAAACCTTCATCTGTGACAGGACCTGTTTTAACTGCAGTGAAGTAGTAAAATTTTCATCTTTCGAATGAAGCCCAAAACATAAACCAAATAAGTCTGATGACTGGGTCAAGGAGAGAAATATATTTACTATATAAGTAAATATTCTAATTGAGATTCTGAACATTCACCTCTCCCAACATTCCTGCGCAGTAGAATTCGATAAATTCCTGCCATAAAACAGCTGCACCTGATAGCAAAATGGGTTTTGATGATTCCACTACACACAAATTATTGCAATTATCATTAAAAAATTTAGACGCAAAAAAGGCATTAACTTTCTCGTTATTAATTCAATACTCAAAAAATTAAAATGAAAATTCTGAAAGATCAGGTAATGTGTGATGGATCGTAAAATCCATAACTTATTATTGAAGAAACACTTTGTTGTGAGATTTTCACTTGAACAGTTTTTCAAAAATGCAACAAGTATTTTGCAATAAAATAGCTCCTTCAGGCGTGTAATAACACACCTGAAAGTATCACTTGTTTATTTGAAAATAAATGAATTTTTGCGAATTCTGGAGTTTTTATTCGTTAAAAAAACATCAGCACTTTCAGATGGAAACGTTTATAAATCATTATATTATAAAAAAAAGTAAAATCGGAGCAAAATACACATGAGTTAAAACAATGAAAAACTCAAAAATCATATAAAACTCGACATGGGTTGGATTAAACAAGTAAATAACTTAAACTATGAGTCATGTATATTAGTTCAGTTCATGGATATAACTGGAAGATAATATGGTAGATATTTCCCTACTGAAAAAAATTATTTTGGAGGTTTCTCACCGTATTTGCATTATTTATCAATTTATATACCATAAAAATATGAAAATATCAATTTCTAACTTTTATCAACAAATTGCCTCAATAAAAACAATAGTTTCCAATTCAAATTTCAACTTATTTTAAAAATGAAATGGTATTTTATGGAGACGAAGGGATATCATTGTATCCTAATAATTTGAAGTTGTATCCGTTTGTTTCTCAACAAATCAAAGTGTTGAAAAAATTGATGAATACTCATTATTTTCCGATATATAAGACTATTTATGAAATTTCAGTTATTATGGGGACCAAAATTCAAATAATAATCAGAATTTTTTCTTGTTTTCCATATGATATTTCCACTGATTATTTCAACAATGCAACAATAAAAAACGATCATGAACAATAAAAAATAAACTTATTCAAATCTTCAGTATCAAAATCCGGTTGACTGAATGCGTGCTACACAACAATGATACTTTATCTTCAAATGCCTGAATAATTAAAAAAAAAACTCTTAATCGAATGGACAATGTAAAAAGTTCAATTATTGCACCTACTCATATGCACTGTTGTAAAATGATTGATTGTGAATATTATATCGCTAATAATCCTCATTACTGCGACTTTTTCAGGAGGTTGATTTTGAAAAAATAGTATTTTCATTGTCAAGTAAAAAACTAGCAAACTAGCTAGCCTGAGCTAATTTGCTATTACATTTTTGTCGACGGCGTAGATGGAGACAAATGGCTGTGGAGAGAAATTGGATGACACATTGCTTCTTTCGATAGTTTAAATAGTCATGAGTTTCGTAAGGTATTAGTGGTAGCGATATGAAATCAGAATAATTATTCTTTACTTAATGTTTGTTCCTCGATAGAGTTCAGTTAAATGTAGTGCGTTAGTCAGTTGCTGTTTAAAATATTATTGAAATATAAGGGTGTTACAGTGAAAGTTCAGTGTATTATTTCAACTGGAAGTTCACACATGTCATTTCTAATATCTATATCAAACAAACTTAGTTGAAGATGGGTGCTTTCAAGTAGTCAAGTTAGTCATTTATTCCAGACAGTAGATTAACGAGGAGAACTATATTGATTTTCTAGATAGTTAGAAACCTGATGAAAAATGAAAAATAAACCTTTCTATGTTGTTCTATCACTATTATTTCTGACAGTTGAGCAAAGCATGCGTGGTTCAGCCTGGTTTCAGTGATGAGACATATGATAAGTCAAAATAGTTCTGTTTAGGTTGAATTACGAATACTTTGTTTTTTGGGCTCTAGTTTCACCTTACTACGTAGGTATATGTATGAATAACATTCATTTCCTTGTATAAATTTGTTGATATTCATTTCCATTCATGAAACAGTGAATATTTTATGATATTATTTTACCTGTTATACATAAGAACATCGGGTTTCCACAGTCGATGGGGTGGAATTCGGAGATCTTTCACTCCACCAAATTCAGAGGAATTCCACCTCAAATTCATGTCGTTCCATTCCTGAAATAACAATATGCATTCACGAATAGTATGGGAAAAATGTTATGAATGTGTGTTGTGAATGTGTTTGTGAAATTGGAATAAGTTTCTCGAAACTTCAAAATGATCCTCAAAACAAAACTATATAATACTAGTAATAATACTTGTACTATTTACCATTTCTACAAATCACAAATGTTTCACAAATGTTGTAACTCAGGATATGATAGAAAGTAATAATACATGAAACAATACATAAAATATTCATGGTAAATAAATTGCAAGCCAGTTCAGATAATACTTGTGCACTGTTCCTTTTTTTCCACCGGTTCCGAGAATGTTGTGAATAACAATTTAGTTGAATGATTCTCAACAGATTCTATTTCAAATAAAGAAAAATAAAATAGGAGAATAGTAGAAAATAGTCAAAAGATGAAAGGGAAAATTAGGTCAAGAGAAAATTAAGTTTATATATATTATTGATGCATGATGCGACATTATAGAAGAAAGAACACCAGTACATTTCTTGGAAATGTTTGTTGAAAATAATTTCAGTTACGGTGTTCTACGATTGATACAAATGATGTTCATGTCATGAAAAGTTGATCAAATGAAGATGATAAATATTTTTTAATATAATTAGGTGAACAGTTTAGAAAAAATACAGTTGGAGCACGAAACTTGTAATTGGAGCACTGATTTGTGAAGGTGTTTGATAGTATTCAGACGAATGTCAGAGACTCGAAATCTTATCAGATTGTAAATCTGAAAAAGGTAAACGAATGAAATATTGAATAACACTAGGACCGAAATATTAGAATAAGTTAAAAGACAATAATATTGAAAAATTGACGAAAACAACTTCGAATAAGGACTATAAAAATATTATGATACCAATTTGTTGAAGACAATTCATTGGAAGATGAACAACAAATGAAATGTCAATAATATCCAAACGAAATCAATAATGAAAAATGAGAAAAAATTATAGTAGAAAAGGAAAAAAAGTATAGGAAAATTGCGAGAAGAATTTTCAATGCCAACAATCGAAACGTCGCGAAGTAGTTTTATTTGAAATTTTCTTTTCTTTAATTTTTGCGTCGTTTCTTTTCTTTTTCATTTTGAGTTTATGTTTTCGGTACATCATTGACATTTGACTTATACCTAGCTAACTTATCGATATATTTTGATTTCAGGACACAATGATTCGTTTCATTCATAAATCATCGTTCTTGTTCGTGTAACATTTTATAGTTCTTGTTTTTTTTTTGTTATTTTTTTCTTGTTCAACTAATTCATTCAAGTGTTCTGGCTCTAGCATTTTTCATTATTTTATTCATCATTTTATTTCGACACTTTTTCAGAAAATGTGTGCCCGAAGCTCTAACATGCACCAAGAAATATTATAAACCATATTCAAACAATGTTCTTCTTGTTATACGATCAACCCATAAATTGTTTGTGATTATAAACAAATTTGTGTAATTGATACTTGTATTGATGACATTGGGCGGAGATGAGGCGTAGAATTTCGTCTCTTTTGCCTCTCTTCTGAGTCCAATGCACATAGAGGCGACGTGACGCGGACGGCCATCTTCCAGCCTCAGCCATGTTTCTTCTAATTCTCTCATACCGTATCCATGTCATCACCACCAATATATCTTTATCATTTTCATTACTTTAAGAAGAATTTCCTGTCGCGCGTCCGCCATATATATGTCTCGTCTGCGCCTCGTTTCCGCCCGATGTAGCTTCTATGTGAATTGGCCCCGATGGAGATGGGTGCAGAAAACACACACTATATACTTTGGTTATTCCGTTCATTATCGAAAAAAAACCAAGCCTTGAACTAATTCACTTACCAGTTTTAACCAAATGTTAGTGATGAGTAGCTGATTTTTCTCGTCCTGAAAGAGAAATTTCGATTTACTAATGTGAAGTTACTATCCAAAGGTGATAAATTCAACTATGATATGATGAAAATTTGTTTTCATATCAGATCAAAGCCACAGAAATTGATATACGACATATTTGATCGGAGCAAACCAAATCACACCCCCTATCGTTAGAAATGTTCACTATCGTAAACTGTTGTCGAGAATGATTTCAATATTAGTGATATCAATATTAATTAGTTAACATGTTTTCTAACAAAACAGATATTCCTCGCAATCAAGCAGAATCTATACTTGAAAATGCGAAAGTCACTTAACATTCATTCATCTCTGTTTCTCCGTACTGGTAAGTGCTAGCAAGCTAAAATTTGGTATATAGGTGATTCTTAGGTCTTAGATGTACACAAAGGAAGAATTTTTAAATATTCCAACTGGGGATCCCCCGTGGAGGTAAAAGGGCGCGTTTACATGTGAAAATTACCTTTTCATCACTGTTTCTCCGAGCCGCTATATTTTCAGAGGCTGAAATTTTGTATATAGGTTCGTTTTATGTTGTAAATGTGCAATAAGGAAGGATTTTTTAATATTCCAACTGGAGCGCGAGCCGCGGGGGAAAAGGCGCGTCAATAAAACAAAATTATTTTTTGATCATTGTTTCTCCATACCGGCATATTTTTGGTGGCTCAAATTTTTAGGTTAGTTTTATGTTGCAGATGTGCAATAAAAAAAGATTTTCAAGTATTCCGAGTAAGACGCCACCCGTAGGGAAAAAGGCGCGTTTATAAAATTATCTCCAATATATCCTTCACCTTATCTGTTCATAATGTGATCAATATGACCTCCCACAGCATGTAATTTAAATAAATATTCTTGAAGATATTACAGGTTCAAAATGCAGGGACATAGCGGTTGCGGCGGTACAGGGCCAATTAAATGTCGCTCTTTCAAGAGTAACCTCTAAAGAAAACATGTTCGTATTGTCTGACAAAATAGCTGTGAACGTATTTAAAGAAATTCTGTAGTACATTTGGTATCCGCATTACACCCGTGCGGAGCCAGGTCGAATCGCTAGTATTTACTAATACCCTAGATTTGAATAAGTTCGTAAACTATCCTGACCTCCACTGAATAGAAACGCAGGCACTTGTGGGAAGCTCAAATCACTATTCATCATTGTTTCAACGTTACCAGCCAAGTAATGATCAAATTCAGTCAATGTTTGTCATTACAATTCAGTTAAATTGAATTAGCTTCAGTTATTTTTGAAGAGGTGAAATGTCCTTTGGCTCCAATGACTATCAATCGGACAATGAGCGGAAATCAACTCGACTGAAATTGATGAAAATAGAATAAAAAATTTTGCTTCAACAAAAAAACGTGCTGTCACCTCAAAACCTTGTACTTTTTTCTTCGACTTTTCAACTGGAATCCAGTAGGCAAATATATGAGGGTATGAAAAACATGTAATCAAGGTCTGATGAGATAGATCTTAAGGAGGGCATGCCTGAAATAAAAACTTATATCAACAGATGAATGGATCTTTAACGGAATCACTGACTGAAAACTTGAAAACTCTATATTAATTTCTTTTCTAGCGTCATACATACCAACAATTGGCACCAAATTTGATCTTGAATTATTTGTTCGATTTTTCATGCGTATGTTTCCTGCCAACTTCTCAAAACATGTGATGAAGAATTTCGAAAAGGTATTTTAGGTGATTCGAACTAATGAAATACGAGTACTATATCGCTGTTGATGGATTCAAAACCAGAAGTCGAGCATATGCGGTTATTTTGTTGATGCGCAGCATATTTTTACATAAACTTCCAAATGACTAATCAAAAAGTTTGAAACTCTTTCAATGTATTCCCGTTGTTGTAGAATTGGCCGCGGTGGTAGTGCGCCCGACTCACGATCGGAAGACCGTGGGTTCGATTCCTACCTCGACAAGATATTTTTCTCGAGAGAATTTATCTGGTTGAAGCTGGAATGATTCTGCAACCGCGTTAGAAATCACACGTTAAAAGGTAACACCTCGTTAGTCCTTAGCTCGCACCAGTACCTCAACTTCTGAGAGTTGTCTTTCGTATGGGGGCGACAGCTGATTAACGGAAAAACAGATTTTAAACAGATTTTTTTTCCAAGTGACTAGCATATTCGAGAGATGTTCTGAGGGTCAATGGGCTAGGTTAGGTTAAGTCCAAAGTGAGTGGGTCTATTCGACCCTCCACCGCAACCCACAAGGGTTTATTGTGGTTCACACTTATTCACACTCGACAAAATAAACCCAGCTTCTTAACGAAGCCGATTAGTTTGTATGGTGAGTGGTCTTTCAGGTCAGATAGTAAGAGTACGGCTCTTCCAAACTCTGAAACCTGATTTGGTCCCCAGCGGGGCAGGCATAAAGTATGTGCCCTGCTGTATCATCATTTTCCAAACAGAGGCGACATACAGTGTTTTCTGACAGGCCGAGTCTCTGCATATGATGCAGACCTTGGAGAAGGCCTTCTCCAGTGACCTTGGAGAAGGCCTGTTAGACATCGTAGTTTATCCCTACTGTAGTCCAACAACTGTTTGGTTTCAAATTTCGAAGGGTGAATAAACGCCTCGGAGTCACCCAATCCTGGAAGATTCTGCCAGAAGTCTATAAATCTTCTTGCCATCCAGATGTTCAATCTTTGTTTGGCGAAGCCTAAAGCGATGCCAATGAGAGGTTCTGGTCCGATGAAGCTGCTTGCAGCACCCTCCTTTGCAAGGGAATCAGCAGCTTCATTGCCTTCCAGGCCAGTATAAATTCGGTAAGTGCGATTTCTTGCAATTCGACCATTTGTGTGGCAAAACGAAATGGTTTCCGCAGTATTATTAGTACTTTTTGATCTGCCGGTTCAATTGCAATGAGCTCATTTCGAAATCTTCATCATTGTATACAGTAATAACTTCATTATTATTAATGCAATGAAAAAATTACTAATCAAAGTCAGTTCAGGAAAGACGAAACACAATGAATTTTTTTAAATACCTTCAGAATGAAGTAAGGATCATCCGAAGTTTATTCTTTAGAATGAAAATATAAAAGACAACTACCTCCTTAACAAAATCAGAATTGTATTCAAACATATCATTCAGCGGTATATTACATGTGTAAATGAAAGCTGGATGTTATGAACGAATCGTAATGCTTTCTCATTCCTGAAAAATCAAACGTACTTTTCATACATAATACCCAAATTGCAAAACTCTACTCCTACAAACTAAAATGTATATGCAGTTGTAAAATCTAGTATCCACTTAATGAACGAATTTGCAACAAAGATGCGATTGTTAAAACACTTGTATCCAAAGTTTTGATAGTGAAACCTTGTAAAAACCACTTAATCAAGTCATAACTTTGTGTCTTCATTTTCTCCTTTTATTTTTTTGTATGTTGTCTGGACTATTTTTGGATTTGAGTGGGTCTAAAATAAATTCAGTCGGAGCTCAGATTTGATAATAATCATCTTAAGATCTTTTCATCGCCGCGGAAGTGTGTGTTGTCAAGAATTCAAGTACCTACTAGATTAAAATAATGCCACGTTTCTCAGATTGACGGTTTCTGTATGAGAATATATTTTTATTACAAAAAATGTTCAGATGACTCTTATACCTTTTACTTAAATTATGTTTGTATTGTGAAACATAAGGTTTTCTATCGTGAAGCAGCTTTCTGTTTCTTTCAAAAACTGCGTCAAAAGTCATAACAAAAAATACTGGATGGTTGGCAACTTCAAAAGTATATCTTGTCTTTACTTACTTTATTGTTTCTAGAACCTGGATTTGATTTCCATTTTTTCAGAAAAGTAGATGTATGCCACACACATATAATTTTACTTCGTTTTTGTTTTGTTTCTGATAGTGTTTTCCAAATTTGCACTGTTCAAATTCAGCAATCAGAATATCAATCAAAATCATTATAGATGTACTCACTACATGAAGAATGTCCATTGAGAGACAACTGGACAAAAAAAGGTGTATGACAAATACCTTGGCAACAAACATAATAATAGTGATAATAATAGTTTGAGAAATAGGTCTCATACGATGATTGTGACATTTGCATATCTCTAATGATTTGCTAATGATCGAGAAAGAATCATTATTTACTCACCAGAAAAAATCTCAACGTCAAACATCATTAATGAAGATGGTAATATTAGACATTTGACTATACAGGGTGTCAATTTGTCTAGAATAATATGAAAAATATAAAACAAAGAACATTACAGACCAATACAAGGCACAGGATTCTTGGAATGGGTTGTCTTAGAAAAAATATGATGTTTTCCAAAATTTGGAACAAATAGAGAAGTCGGCCGGCTCCCAAAAAGTGAAAAATGGAATAAAAAGTTTCTATTGTGGACAAAATTTCATTCCAATCATGGCAAAAGACTCCATTCATGAATATCGAAGATAAGCGAGACTCTTCAATACGGACCGTTGTAAGACCAAGCTTAGACATCGATCGCCGAATAAAATTCGTCCTCTGTCTTTCACTGTAAAGTATCTAGTAGAAACTAGAGCAAAAACCGAAGCATTCATGATTACAACACCAAACATCGTTGTTTCGACCTGGCGTAGATACAATCATTCATGGTGTATACTTTGTGTAGGCTTTCACGGCCGGTGTCTTAACAAATTGTTCGATGTTTCCGGGTTTATAAGCCCTGGTCTACAGGTTTTTGTAGACGTTTCGTTTGCTAATGCCACGAATATAAAAGATAAACGGGCACACCAAGGTGGTCCGTTGCAAAGCTCAGATTCGACATCGGTCCTCCAACAAGATTGGGTCTCTGTCTGTTACTGCAAAGTATCTAGTCGGAACCAGAGTTCAGAAACAAAGCAGTCATGATCAAATACCAGACCTGCTATAGATCCCATCAGTGGTGCTAGGTTGGACCACAAGTGCATTGCTGAACTGTCCTCAAAGGACAACTTCAAAAAACTGCGATCCTCTGAAATTTCCACTGCGAAGTAACTAGTTAAGATCAGTACTCAAAAACAAAGCATTCCTGATCTAACACCAAACAACATTGTTTCCATCTGCCATAGGTCTTGGCAGTGGTGCCAGCTACCACGAATGTTAACTCTCCTTGAAGAAGTCTAGGTTTGAGTAAGGGCACCTAGCACCACTGATAACACCTATGGTATGTCGGAATAACGCTGTCTGGTATTAGATTACGAATGGATCTCTACCTCAACATGCTTTGGCATGCAGAAACTGAAACTGTTGCAAATGGTAATTTACTTTCACAAACAGGACGGTGCTCTCCCTCATTTCCAATATACTTACGTTGATTCAACAAGAAATCCAAAAGACGAATCGGAAACAGGGGAGCGATTGGAATACTTCCGAAATCACCGGATTTACCTCCCTTAGACTTCTGTTTTTAGGGCTATTATAAATATGTTGTGCATAAAAAACCTCAGTATGCTGAAGTGAAAAAAATTTGAACCAATATGTTCGGTAAAGAACTATGATTAATTCATTCGGTATTTGGTATTTGACCAATTTTGCAGTTTTCATTAATTTATATGAATTTGAATGATTTCGGAAATGGACTTTATTGAAGTTTAAAACATTTGACCACTTCCATGTTTGTTTAGATATTGTACTTTTTATAGATGTTTGATGAAGACTGCGAAACGTATTATTGCCAGGTCTAGGTTTATTTGGTAAGCGACCTCCAGTCGAAAAATAAAGGTCTTGATATCAATCCCGTATTATCTTTCGATGTATTTGTTTTGGAAAAGCATTGTCAAAGGTCGTTCGATTCTTCATCATGGGAATTTCCATCGCGCTCTTTGGAGCAAAGATGACCTGCCTCAATGCCTTTTAACAAAAGAAAACAATAAACTGAACAGCCACAACAACTTCTTTTCGTAAATTCGGAATGGCATTGGAATGATCGTCGAAAAAGCAGCGATAAGGAACGCTAATGATAAATCAGTAAATCACGTTCAGTTGTTTGCGGGAACTGGTGCGGATCGCTTCGCGGTTGTTCCATTGAGATTCCGCGGAAGTTTGATTCATTGGAAATAATTAAACGGTTGTTAGTTGATTTTTCGAATGTGACCGGAAGTTTGACAGACTGTTTACCGATTGTCAAAGTTTCGGTGGTTGGTGCATAAATTTCGACTTCGAAGCATGGGTTTTCCAAACTAGAATGATTTCGTTGAAGTTATCAACTATTTCATCATCGAATTTTCTGATCTAAATGAGGTTGGTGTTGCTTATTGTCTTAAGCTCTTTCCGATCTTTTCACTTTGAAATCAGTTTTTATCTTTATAATAAAATTGTAATATTTCAATCGGCATCTCAAATAGCACATTGATATGTGGATACAAATGAAAATTCCGCGTAATCAATTTGCAATGTAAAACTCTGTTTGAATAGATATAGAAAGACAAATATTGAAGCATCAATATAAATGAATTCGAATTCAAGACAGTTTAAAACGAATAAAAACAATTTTTTTGGTAGAGAAAAATTTTGGAATGAAAATTTAAAAATTTCTAAATGTAGAATGATTCATTTTCTCATTGATCTATTTTTTTTTCATCAGACAGTCATATTTCAAAAATTCGCCAATCCAGTTGAAACCAGGCCAATCCAGTATCTGCATCATAACTGTAATATTCATTGTTTACTGCATTTCCACCAATTTTGCTACACCTGTTTTAACTTACTTATATATTGGACACAATATAGTTTCACTATCAAATTCTTCGAAATACATAAG
Source organism: Leptinotarsa defecta (assembly GCA_015342085.1). Lineage (NCBI taxonomy): Eukaryota > Metazoa > Arthropoda > Insecta > Coleoptera > Chrysomelidae > Leptinotarsa > Leptinotarsa defecta. The sequence continues at coordinate 5,373 of WOGO01000601.1, read as the reverse complement.
GATAGTGTTGCCTACTTTTCAAGATTTTTATGTTTCATATATGTGACTAACTTTGAAATTCTTTGTTTTGCATCATAATCTCAATAGTTTATCCATCACGAATACTACATCATCAAAAAAGATGTTACCAGAATCAGGATAGATAGAAGACAGCTAATCACTAGAAATCTACCTTGTGGCACTCCATTATTAACATCAACTCTTTTACTGCAATTTATGACGTAATGTACATTCTATCATCTCAAAATCGAAAAATAACTCTTAAATGGTAGTATTTAAACTTCGAGACAAAAGATCGGGATACTTTCTTCCCCTTTCATTTCTTTCGTGTCATATCAAAAATTGTTGTGCGGTGTCTTTTTCTTTCTGAATATAACTCCAGCATAATCCATGTTTAAGCCAAATAAATCATGTTAGCTAAGTATTGCAGAATATAAAGTCTGCCATGTTGGTCGGTGGTTCAAGCCCTAGTCTGAACGATTGATTTTCACTTGCTATCATCCAACCGATGTTAGGAATCACACGTTAAAAGGTAAGACCTAGTTAATCCTTAGCTCGCACAAGTTTCAACTTCAGAGGGTTGTCGTTCGTAGGGTTGCGACAGCTGGTTAACGGAAAAACAGATTTTAAACAAATTTTAAACAGATTATAAATTATCGTAAAATGTACACACCAAATATATAACTATAGTTCCGTACCCTTTACCCAAAATACGAATCATTCGTGAGCAACCAAGTAGTTTCAACTCATGCTTTTTCATTCACAACCAAAGATCACAAGATTCATCTCGTATTCATCAAAAAAATACATGATATTGTGACTAAGAGTGTCTTCCCTCGGAAACATATCGTTGTTGAAAGTTTCGAGTCTTAAAGTGGGACTATAAAAACAATTCCTATCAAAACATGCAGAGCAAACGGAATCAAGTTAGTGATATTGGTATAGGAAAACAACGGAAGCAGTTATCCTAGCATGAAAAGGAACCAATATTCTTTTTCCTGATCAAAAGCCATCAAATAATCCTAGCGTACATGCTAAGACTACTAAATGAGTACTCAAAAAGATGCATCCATCACCGCATGGAGTTGAACAGCTTCTAGATCAGATGAGTCGTTTTCGAGATTACTTTCCTCTAACATAAAAAAATAAGACCTGAAGAAACTAACAACTCAAGTTTACCAGACGCCTAAGGAACTGGTATGTCAAGTGGATTAGGTTCTATATAAAAAACCTCGAAGGTTCAAGTAGAGTAAGGCACCTGCCTTTCATAGAATCATATCAAGCATTAACTTTTATGTACCGAGAAAATTGTATAAACTTCATGTTTTTACCATTTGCCATTTCCTCGGCAACAAAAGAACTATTACCTATATTGTTATCATTCAGACACCGTCCCTATCATATGGTATCTTCTATACCACAATGCAAACGGAAATGTTATGAAACGGATGTGACAGTCGACAATATTCTGATTTCGATTTCCTGATAAAGGATCACATTTTCAATTCATGAAATTTCGATTTACAGCTTCAGTAATGAATTAATTCCTGAATAAAAATTTTCATATATTGAAATTTCCAACAATCGAAAGATCTAAATATCTTATAGGTACCTACTTTCCTTTTTGAATAATCTTCATACAGTATCCATTAATCATTATTTCATCTGCTAAATGGCCATGTTTTAAATTCCTTTTTCAATTTGATTCACTGTTTGTGAAAATATTAATTGAACATACGGAGAGACCTATCTTAGAATAATGACGTTATGATTCTTTGAATGAAACATTACATTCATTTTTTATTTTTGACGTTATCTGTCATTGGACAAAATCGCTTCGGGCTTAGTTAAACAAACACTGAATAACTGGACTGCAAAAAAATCTTCTACCAGGACTGATCCATTCGAAGTATGTTACCAAATAATTGGTAATAGCATTGCTGACCTACATTGTGTAACAGGCCTATTTGCCTACTTACAGGTCAATGTCATGTCATCTGTCATATGAAGAGACTTGAACTGTCGGAAGACAGTTCGTGCAGTCTATGTTTGGAAGAGATAAAACAGCAGACCACATACTTTGTGAATCCGGTTTACAGATTTTGGCAGAGTTTTACTCTTGCCATATAACCTGACAGATCACTCACCGAAAAGCTAACCGGCCTCGTTTTGGACAAATTTGAATAAGTGTGAGCCTTTTTTTCCATTCGTTTTTCATTTGATTTTGAAAACTGCTACAAATGTGATAGTTCTATTCTGTTATTGAAATTTTACAAAGAACCGATTATCAGTGCTGATAATCTGTATGCTCGCTTATGATTCGTCAAAAATGCACGGTGTCTGTCGAGCCCGTGAATGAAGAGTTGAAGTATATTTCTATCTGGAAGATAGCACTGCGTTAGAAATATACTTTCTGGAAGATTTTTCAGGTAGAAAAAAGTAAAAATGATTCTACGTTTTCAAATAAATCTAAACGATACGGAAATTTTGCACTATGCAAGCAAAGGTTGGAAACTTAATTATTTGGCATCTTTGAAAATTCATAAACATCCTTCCAGAAAAACACTGCAGTAACGTTAGTTGTAAATACAAAAACATGAGAAAATATAATTCTCATTTTTCTTTACGACAAATGTGTTGCAAATTCATCTAATGTGAAAATTTGTTTTGTGTTGTTTCAGCTTTTTTAATGTGCTAGTAACCATAAATTTCTTTTACTTTCCTAGGGGGGGCTAATTGTTGCTCTAGGAAGGGGTAAGCCCACCCTAGACCTCCCTTGTACCGCTAATGGTATCCGATCAGTAAAGTTGTTCTATAAGTATATCATTTGAAACAAAAATCCGCAATTCTTTTGGAGTTTCTTTTTTGGGGCTTCAATTACTTGACTTCAGATAGTTCAACTGTGATAAAATTTCAGTAGGGTCATGTTCTATCACATGTTTCTGAACAATAGTACAGTAACTATAAAAAAATAAATAACTATCGAAAAAATATTATCAAGAACTCATAAATCGATAAGGCTAGTGTATATCACACTCAAAATTAAAATGGTGAAACTGTTACTGAATTCAATAAATTGTTATATCAATTCAAATCTATTTTTATTCTATCCACATCTACAAAGTATACTGAGAGGAAAAATAATCACTGATTTGTTTTTGAAATATTTACACATCTACCACTTCTTGATTTATACTTGAGCGGAATAAATGGAGTGTGTAGGCTGTATTTCCAGACAACCTGCGAAACTCGAAAGTATTGAATTTATCGCCAAGGATAATCTATCTCAATATTATGCACAGTCTATTTTTAATTACACTTTTTTTTACTTTTTCTCCGTATTCGATCCTCCTCAGTCGGCATGGGGAATCGACTTCCTGGGATAAATCAATTTCACAGTTATAAAGTCGATTTTATTCATTGAGAACAAATCGCAGTTGAAAATCCACACTGGACAATGCGAGACTTATCTCGGGATTTTGATATCGGAAGATCAATTTTGTTCAACGAATTGAAATCTGGAGTATATGATGGACCGAGTAATGGAACAAAATAATAGAAATATCAATTTCATCCTAACGTTTTAATTGATGAAAATCCTTCCTGGTTAAGAAGGATTGGCGTCATTTCCCATTCATCTCATGATACGAATGTTTTAAATGTTTTCACCCGTTTGGATGCTTTGTAAAAACAAGAACGTATCACTTATTCCACATCAAATCAACGAGCATATCGTATTAAAAACTCACAAGGGACAACTTTACATTCATTACTTAGTTCTTCTGTGTGGAAGTTCCTAAATTTATTTATCCATTTTCAATTCTACATTCAACACTGAACGTTTTAGACATTTCTACCGATTTTTCTTTAAGGTTTCGCAATAAACAACCCCAATAATTTTTCTGACGTACAATTGAAAAACAAGTCTGCCACCAGAACTGATTAATAGGAGTTGAAGACTAGTTTAGTTGTCAAAACTTTGAACAATTGAATAAAGTCGACAGTTTCGGAGAAGACTCATTTTATAATTCCTCAAAACTTCTTCCTACACTAAAGCCATATTTCACTGTAGAACAAACTATAGAGTGACATTCATATTTACTGTTTGATGAGTGTGAATATGTCTTCGGTGGGATTTACGAAGCAGATACACTAAATTTTGTTTACTCTGTGCATGATGTAATTGTTAATTTTAATTTAGTTCGTGTTCAACTGATAAGGCATGTCTGGTTTATGGTGAAACTCAATTAGCTCTTACGAAAACATTCAAGTATTACCCTTGTATAAATATTTTCAAATCGCTTCAAACTGGAACAAAAAGAGTGAAACTTTTGTGTTTCAGTAATAATTTTCCTTGACAATGGAATGTATTAAAAATTGCACCAAAAGTTATGTTTTAAAACACACATTTTGCAAATTCTGAAACGGGGTTATGCAAATTTGAAAATGATATATTCCAACAGAGCATTTCTGAATAAAAAAGGAAAATTATACTCTGCGATGCTTTAGTTCTTTTACATGCCAACTACGCAGACGTGATGTACGGTCGGGGAATTTTGAAAAGTGACAGCTCAAAGGCTCCAGAATCCATGCATTAGGTTCGTTACGGGTTCTGGGATGTGGGTTGGTTGAATATGGAATCCAGACGAGCATTTCATTCTGCAACATTTTTTCAAAAACCCTCAAAACAAAAAAACCTTCTTATCTTTTCGAAAAAATATCCTTTAGAACTGACGTACACCATCTTAATTTGAGATTCAGGACACATTAAACCATACCACAACATACCGTGGATATTTCACTTACCATATTGCCTACTCATATAATCGAATACCCATTGAAAAATAAACCTCTGCCATTAGGAAGCTTCAAACGAAAGGAAAAAAAATACCTTCTTACAATAAATAGATCCAACTAATTGGATTAATAGAGCCTCAAACTCAACAACTCAAACAGTTTGAGTAGAGCCTAGATGATGACAGCACGACCAGATATCGAAAGCGCCGGCATATAATTAAATAGGAGTTATAAAGCTTCAAATCCTTTTTATGACTCCTCAAACTGAACTGTTTGAGGAGTACCTAGAAGATGACAGTACTACCAACTGTCGAAAGCGCTCGCCTTTTTTCGTCAGTATTCAAGGAAAACTACAAGTGTGCTATATGGCTGAATTCAGAATTTAATGCAGAATCCAAAAACGAATCGGAAAATCTAGGGTTACCATTCAAAAAAATTGGCGGTGTCGCGATGCCCTAATGGATGACGCCTATTGCTGGATCTCTTTGCAAATAAGAGGACCCTCTGACATCAAAATCATCTGCCTTCACGAAATATAGATATTCTCTCTCATTTTTCAGATATTTGCCCGCGGAG
>WOGO01000600.1:0-22248 GCA_015342085.1 Leptinotarsa defecta | reverse complement strand
TATCACAATATCGATATCACAATACCAAGATAAATTCGATAAAGACATTTCGCTGTCGGACTATTGGTCGCGGCGACGAACGTGACGGCCCGTGACCTGCAAAAGGTGCAGTACGTATGTTGATATCTTAGCATATAGATATATTAGTAACGCTTGTATGCTAGTACGTATGTCAGTTTATCAATATGCATGTTGAGGCCACTTTCACCTCAACAGTGGCAGACCGTTAGATATTGGAGGATGCTAGACAATTATCTCTAATAAATCAAGTCCATTTTCAACTGACTGACTGTGCTTAAATTGGTCCTTATTGTGTTAGTTTCAGGGTTGTTATGAAACCTATATCTATGCAAGTTCGGAGCTACCGCATCAAAAACAACCGCCGTATTAAGCTTCCGTGAATATTTTTCAATAGATTCTCAACATAGTTTTGTTATTGGAGAAGGGTACCACTCTGCATTGCAAAATTGCAAAACTTTTGTTAGGTTCAATCAGTCAGTGACCTGTCCTATTCATGAATTGTGTCTGCACATGAAATAAATAATTTTCATGTGTCTGTAAAACACAAATGTTTCTAAAATTGAATCAACATATTTCTATGAAGGCATAGGTGGGCCTCAAATTTCCTTCAAGGGTAATTTACTTAGTTCAAAATGAGAATTCAACGAAAAATTCGACTTTGAACTGGGAATTCAATTGAATAACTTCTTCATAATCGCATAATCTTGATAATTAATTTCATTAATTTCACCTCTATTACAAATATTAATATTTCAAAAGATTTCAAAAGGCAAGATAGCGATATTTCAGTCAAAGATTTACAAATCAAGAGTTTTTTAATCAATATAAGTCATCATTACCCTATATATAATCTCAAACGACCATCATTTTTTTCTTTCAAAGGACTTAGTCTAACAATAGAAGTACTCATTTTCAATCACTATAATGATGGTGAAGTAGTCGTAAGTAAAATCTACGTTAAGATGAAACAAATTTAAATTCATGAGCAACTTTCTCAAATCACTACAATATCATTCGCCACGAGAGACATATTTCTAGAATCTCAAAAATTATTACATTTGTCAGTAATACTAAACTCCGTTTGTATACTTTCAATCACTTTCTGTGATCATTTATATTCCAAATCATTGAGATTGAGTCAGTCGTCAAAAGAACTGCAACAAAATGAGTATATTAAAATTTCTCATTGCCGAATAATAATAAAACAATAGTCCCTGTCTCCAAAACAAATTTCGAAACAGTTACAGATAACAGAGAAGGCCGACAGCTGTACGAATGCACTGGGGCGAAGTTGAAACAAGGAAGGAAGTTTGTTATTTTATTTCGTTCCTCTACTCAGGACATTTTTGAAAAGATTATCATTTATTCGATGATAATGAGACTGCCTGAAGAATCCCCTGAAGAGAAAAAAGGGTAAATTGAATGAATCAATGAAATCTATAGAAAAGAGAAGGTAACATTTTAGGAGAGATCCATCATCAAAATAAATGAATCTGAAATGAAATAAATATCATTTATAGGAATGAAATGAATGCGACATTATGTAACAATATTTTTCAAAGTCATACTGTGTAGCATTCTTATCTGTTTCGATTCCGTTAGTAATAGAAACTGCATATGAAAAAGTAACTTTCGTGTAATTCGATGTTAAGATGAAAATAGCTGTTTCAAAAATATTTTCTTTATTCGTATTTTTCGCAGTTCAAGATATTCATTTCTAGAGAGATTTTTTTTCAGTTTGAACATTACCTACATGTTATATACACATATGTCTAATAAAAGCGTGTTGAAAATGCTTTTATTGTAGTTGTTTTCCTTCTTCCAAAAAGCTTTATTAAAAAAAACTTGATAATATACTGGAATTTGTGGCAATTTACCTCTCTGTTCATGATTTGTCATTCGGAGAATCATCTGTCAGCAATTAAAATCTTACCTTGAATAAGAATCCGCTTTTCACTCTACCCACTTCAGTACCTTCGAAAAATGGGTGTGTAGGAGATGACGAGTAACCCTGGATCAGAGTTGTCAACTGTAGCAGAATTCCGCTACCGTAGCGGAATTTACTCGACGGTAGCGGCGTAGCGGCTTTGAACATAAGGTAGCGGAATTTTCTACAAATAATCAATATTGAAAAAATATGGACGAAGAATAGGCAATAGACAGTACTGGAAGCTGACAGCTGAATAATTGAATGCACAGTCAATACATTACAGTCTTAGTAGCTGAGGAAATTACACGATGAAAGAAAAGAAGAATATTTTTAGATATTTTCATTACTATCATAAACCATATAACCTCCAATATCTTGGAACTTCAAGTCTTGACTGTCTTGGGTATCATGAATTATATGGAACAAATTACAGTGAAAACGGAGGATAGTTCATCTGATTGTAGCTCGAGCGAAATAGCTACCGCAGTTGCAATTGAAGGGAACGGGATATGTTCACAAAAATACAAAAAGTCTCGAAAACAAACTCTTTCTAAACATTGGTTGTTTGATTCCAACTTAAAAGAATGGATTAGACCTGCCGCCAATGATCGATCAGTGTGATTATACGTACGTGAACAAATTGACATTTATTTTCACTTGTCAAAATCATTATTTTAAATGAGCTAACAAATATTTGGTCAAGAGGAAAGCTTTCAAAAATTAACTGCTGTAAATTTAAAAAATTAGGTACCATCTACTGAGTGGGCGGTTGAAAATTAGCTTGATCCTGATTCCTGACATTAGTGACAGTTCAGTTTTGTGGTATCTGAATGATACACGAACTACAAACTGTAAATTCTGTGGTATTTAATATTTTGGATAGGACGCATCCATGAACTGATTGCGTTAGATGTACATGTGTAGCGTAATATAAAGCAGTGTAGCGGAATTTTGGTTCATGTGTAGCGAACAGTTCATTCAGTTGGCAACACTACATGTATTTCGCTTATCCGCCAGCACTCCCAGTCGACTGATGTGACGTCAAGCTTGACCATGCTCCGTTTTGGTGAACGCCACATTCAACAAATAATTTGAGAAGGAAGATAAAGAGTAAAAATTTAGATTTTTTACAGATGTACTATTTGACATCGACTGTGGATGCACATCTTAATGAGGATCTAGAAATGATTTTGAATTGTTGTGAAATTGAACAAGTTCAATTCATTGTCACAAAAACTCCAGTTATCGGTTTTCCCGAAAAAGATGAATGTCTCCGAACCGGATATGATAATGTGAGGAGAGACAATTCCGTTTTCTGCTTCGATAAAACTCTTCGGAGTTAAAACGGACACCAATATGTCTTGGCACAGACGATGGGTTCGTGTTGCGGAAGCTGCTTCTCATGGACTCAAAACCCTGCTCCGAACTGGAAAACTGTATACACCTCAGCAACTTTTGATGCTCTATAAAGCTCAGGTCAGACCTTCTTTGAAATATTGTTCTCATGTATGAAGCTCCGTCCCTAAGCATACCCTAAAGCTGTTGAATTGCATCCAGAAAAGGGCCATCTGCCTGATTGAAGACGCGAACATCACTTGCAACCTTGATAGTCTGAAACATCAAATAAGAGTTGGGGATTTGTCTCTCCTCTACAGATACTTTCACGAGAAGTGTTCAATTGACTTGGCACATTTGATTCCACCAAAAGCGGTATATATCAGAAATACGCGACAGATTGTGACTGCTCATTGTTTTGAGATTCAACTCAGTACACCGCGAACTTCACTGTTCAAAAACTTCTTCATTTGGAGAACAGCGTTCATGTGAAATTAACTTCCTGAGAACGTTTTCCCAGATGGATTTAAGAATTACGCCAGTTACTTGTTGGAAAAGTACTGTTAAAATACTGTTCACCTGATCCAGCTGGAACTGTGGTTGAGTATGTTCATTGTTTCCAGGATGATTTTGTTATGAATCAAAGATGAATACGTGATTTTTTTTTTATTCTGGGAGAACCCAAGAAGTCAAGTCTCGCCAAAGAAATGGTGGCAGTGGCATCATCTTTTTGCATTTCATCGATCTATTCTTATTAACTATATTGTCAAATATGAAAAATAATCATGAAATAATTCAGATTCATTTAAGTGAATACATGAATTGAAAGATGTTTCAACCTCAACTTTAATATTTTGGCACGAAAACACCCAGTATTCAGAATTCCATCTTTCAATATTCCAAGTTTATAGACATCGAAATCGATCCGATCACAGGATATAGAATGTAAAACAATCTCTAAATACGCAAACTTTGCAGAGATTACATGCCTAGCATTTCCCCTTAGTAGAGTGACCGGATCAAAGTTGCAATGTCAGCGTATAATTCTTCATAAGAGGTCAAGATCATTAACAGACAACAGACAGTATTCAGATTTTCATTTGAGTATCTATTGATAATCAGCAATGCAGCACATCTCCTTCTGTTCGATCCTGCTGGGTGGCAGTATAATGTAAGTTTTTGGTGTTTTCATGTATTTCTTTTCATTAACATTTTAGTGTGAGTTTATTTTTTTCGTTTCTTTACAATGAACATTCAATTTAGTTTTTGAATAGCTCTATTATTATTTGGATGAATGAATGAATGGGTGCAACAGCAAATGAAATCCTTTCGCTAATAGCCAAGCGAGTACTGAATTGCGACAATGTCCTAGAATCCTACTTTTGCAAAAGTGTTCAGATTTGTCGAAAATTGATTGGTTTTCTGAATCGTCTATGGAAAATGGAATCAAATACATTTTCAAAGAACTAAGAGTATCAGGCGGTGAAGATCTGATTCCGATAATTATAATGATGAATAATGATTATAATCTTTTCTTCAAAATTTTTTATATATAAGGATATTCCCCCAGTCAATAAAAAGAAAGATTTTTTTTGATACATGCATAGCTTCAATGAAATTTGTCACTAATGTCTTCTTGACGAAAATACTGAAACTTCAATATAGTAATGAGTCCATTCGCTTTGACGCTGACCAATCATAAAATTTCACCTATATGTGCAATCGCCATCAACAACTACTCCAGTTGAAGTTTATCGTCACTGTGAAAACCACAACTAGGTGGAATGGTCAATAAACAGCATAATCAAGTAATTGAAAGCTCTCACACGGTTAGCTGATTTGATTCTCGGCACAAATAGTGAAATCTGATTGAACCATTACGTGAAGTGTCATCGCTGAATACATAATTTATTCTAATTGAACCTATTTCAATGTGTTCATCATTTCATCAAAGGACATTAGAAGATTCAATCTGTATATTGAATGAAGAGGACTTGGTTGAATAAAAACGGATTAATTGCGTATGTGAAAAAATGGACTGATAAAAAGTTTCTATTAGTGACTTATTCTTTTAAGAAAACGATTTCTACAGATACATCTCGATTATAATTTTTATCAACTTGCTATATTTTCAAGTATAAGAATTTATTATGTCAGTTCCGTAGAAGGTTCTGCGACCCGTGCCCGAATATAAAAATTCATCGACTCCTGAATAATGTTATTGAATGTAACAAACATTTTCGTGGATATGGAATATAATATAATCAGAGAGAATAGGCTGTTCCTCTTTTTCTTTCCTACTTCTCTTGCTTATGGTACCCACTCTCAGTATATTTTTTGGCATCTTTGGAATATGTCACAGTCACCTAATTTTCCATGTTCATATTTTCTGTATTTTTTCAAGTTTTCCATATAACTTCATCATTATTTCTTTCATCTTCGCCAGTCTCCATCCTCCTCCTCTTTCATACTCCCCTTTGAAACCTTTCAACATCGTATTTTTTCTTTGCGAATATTCACATCGAATAATAAATATTAACTTTATATTAGTTCAAGAAGATTAAATGCAATACATGAATGAAAATAAGTTGATAACAAAAATAATAGTACACTAAAAAACAAGAAATGATATTGTGAAACTTGCATCGCAATTATTTGACATTTGAAAGTGACATGACAAAAATTAAATAGCTCAGGTGCTTAACACCTGCTTAACACCATCTAACACGATCTTTCAGTTCCTATTGTGTATTGATAGATGTTCTATATACCTTTTCTTTGATTGTTCCTCAGAGGAAAAATATCTGATGGAGTCAGATCCGGTGGTCGAGGCGGCCATATCCATGGACCCAAACGTCGTATCCACCGATCTTCCAACATATCGGTTGGTTCCCTACTCACTTCACGTGTGCAATGTCCAAGAGCTTCATCCAACTGATTCAACTGATACCAACTGATACCAACAATTCCGAGACAAGTTCAGGGGCAAATTGTCCAGAAAATCACTCATAGTCGATTTCAGAATATGTAATCAGTTTTCGGAATTCAACTTTTCTTCATAGATGCAAATAAAAACGTTATCATCCATGAGCATACAAAAAACACTAAAACTAATTTTTTGTTGAAATCCACTTTGTTTAATGAAATGGGGATTTTCTGAAACCCACAAATGATTATTTCGACGATTGAATATTCCTCACGTGAAAATTGTGATTCATCACTCCATATAATTTTTTCCAAAAAGTTTGGATCTTTGAGTGAATTTTCGAAGGTCCGAGACCTATGTCATTTTTGCTGAAATTTTGAGAATTTGTGTATTATGCACATGATTTTTAATTTTATTGGAAATCTTATGCTTGAATAGGCGCAATTTTTTAAAAATAGTTCATATCTCATATAAACGGTCGAAGATGAGTATAGGACATAGTTCACCAAAGTTGTTCACAATGGTTGGCCGAATTCTAAAATTGAATAATATGCAGGGTATTCCATTTGATAAAAATTAGTTATGGTCATTTATCAAAGGTACAATTTGAGACGTATTTTTCAGACACTCTATATGGAATAAGATTCTAGTTTCGTTCTGAAATAACAATCACCATATCTTACCTCAATGTTGCCAGAATTTTGGTTTAGTATATCAGTTAATTCGTGCGATATTAAATATTGAAAATACCATGTTTTTGACAAAAAAAATTACAAAATAAATGATATTTCAAAAACGGTGAGAGGTATGTTCACATAAGTAATGGTTCACATGGTACATGGTTTACAAAAGTAATTTGAATTTCGATGTAGAATTCAAAAATGATATAATATATAGGGTGTTCCATTTAAAATTTTCAAGTTGATGTCTGTTACATGTATATGTATCAACAATGCGGCGATGAAAATATTTCCAAATGATTTATTACTGTCATCTACATCGGTAACCAAAATTTGAAACTTTTATCTTTTGTTGTTCTGTAGAAACGTCTAATTGACCATCGAATATGGAATACCCTGTATAGTTGAAGGACAGTCTTTGCTGACTAGTTAGAAACAAAACTTAGGAACCATCTTCATTATTATTTATTATCATTTTCATCGAAGAGCTACAAAGCTACAAAAAACAGTAAGTTGGACTTTTTTGTAGCAATTTTTTTTATTATAGTATTATTTTATCACTTTTTTGTAGAGGACAAAGTATGATGAGCTGTTTTCTCAGGTTTCGCTCCGTGACCTGTGTATTTCATTCCCATAGGGATAATTTTCACAACGTTTCGGCAAAGTCCCATTTGTCATCTTCTGGTGAAGTCTGGAGTCTAGTTGAAAAATTCCAGACATCATCAGCTTTGCAATTGACAGACTTTGGAGGTAAGATATTCATAAAATCGGAAATTACCTCCACTCATGCATTGAAAATAATCAAAAAGTGTTCACTACCCTGTTCAACGTACTGATTAGCTCAACATTTTTTAATTGAACTTTTACCTGGTATTTACATAAACTCCAAACTCCAATACGTTCGGAATCCTTTATTTTTACAATGTTATGTGAGTTCATGCAGTAGAAACTCCGGTTTTCGATTTGAGTGATCGAAAAGAAAAAAACGACTCAGATAACATGTTCTGCATCGAAGCATTCATGTAATATGGCGCTATACATAAAGTTTTTGTGCACACCTGAATCCCCTGGGTTGACGCGTTTCCAGTTTTCTGTTTTCCATTCTGATATATAAACAAACATATGAGAGTAAATGGAATATGTTTCGTTCAAGTAGTATATTCGATATTTTCTCCGGTACAGGAAAATGAGCAAAATTGCTTTTGAAAACTTTTAGAGTAGGCAGGTTCAATAGAATAACACATATGATAATGATATCTTATATTCCTGAACTAGATGATATGGTGCATGTACAAAAATATCGAGATAAGTAGTGACTTTGCAGGAAAGAATATCTCAAGAAAAAACTATATCTAGGTTGAGTCTACATGAATGAAGAGATTTCTCAGAGAGAAATCCTGTACCTGAATTGCCGAAATCGCCCAAGATCTCAAAGTTAACAGTAAAAGAGTTATCTGGATGGAAAAAAAATATACAAGCTCTAGGATCAATAAAACTCTATCTTCAGGCTAGTTCTCGTAGATCAAATTTTGGGGACGGACAATACAAAAAAATTACACATATTTTTGATTTAAGAAAATGTTGAAGTAGCGTGCACATCTATACTCAAATGAGATGGGAAAGAGCTCCTCTGTAATGAACGAAAAGCCATTTTTGTGGAAGTAAATAAGAGTTTTTTATTGATATGATAATAATGATGTCTTTTATTTACCAAGGTAAAAAAAAGTACACAAAGTATACAATGGGTTTGGTATAATCCGGGCCCGGAGCGAAATTCAGGACACAAACATGTGCAACACGTCGAATCCAGCTCTTCCATTCAACTTCTTTACAATATACAAAACTTAAAGTATTCATCAAACAAACAAATAAAAATGAAAGGAATTAAGGAGGGATAATTCATAATGCTTACAGAATGACTCAACTTTTTGCATTTTATGCGAGACTTTACTTGCACGACAGTTGTTTCTCATATAGCCAGTTACGAGCCTGTAGCTTGAAAAGTGGCAGTTTCAATTTTTTTAGGTATGAGGAAAGACTACTGTAATAAGTGTAGATAGAAAAACTGAACGATCTCTCAAACAGTGCTGTGCTGTGGTGGGGGGCAGTTATTGCATTTTTGTGTCGGATATTCACTGTATGTTCATTTTCACGAGATCGAACTTTATCATAAAGATACTGCGGTGATTTGTTAACGATCATATTGTGAAATAAGGTTAGACATTGCAATAAGAAACGATTCTTCATTGACAGCCATTGCGACTGAAAAAGTTTATGACAGATATGCTGGAACTCACGGATTCCATAGATGTAGCGTAAACAGGAATTTTGGACTTTTTGTATCCTGCATGAATCTAGACTATCCAAACAGGGATAATAAATATACAGGTGAACAGTAGGTGAACTGTGAAAGGATGAGAGTCTGGCAAATTTTTGTCTGAGTATTTAGGAATGCTCGGTAAGGTTAAATTAATCTTAAGTTCGCGTAAGCTCTCTGGATATATAATAAAACTTGCTTTTTGAACCTGAAAGTATCATTCAACATCAAGCCAAGATTTGTTGCCTTCGGTACTATATTTAGAGTTATACCATTCAGAGAAATATTTACTTGAGGTAAATACCGTTGGCACAATAACTTGAGACCAAACATAAGAACCTGCGTTTTATTAGGATTGACTTGTAGTTCGTGTTTCACAGAAGAATCATAAATGTTTTGAAGTTCAGTATTGATGTTAGCAACAGCTTCATTCAGGATTTCTGGTTTAAACGATACAGTAAGTTGAGTATCATCAGAGTAAGCATGATACTCACAAAGATTGATCTTAGTTGAGATATATAAACTAAACAGCAAAGACCCAAGTATAGATCCTTGCGGAACCTATTCAGATAGTTCGCCTTCGAGTTTCACCATTTGATGTCTATTTGTGAAGTATTCTTGCATCTTATTAACGGCTGTTTTAGAGAAGCCAATGTAATTGAGCATAGATATAAGTATTTCTGGATTCAATGATTTTTTGTGATATAAAAAATTCTTCTAGATTATAAAAACAACTATAAATTAAATACTTTTTCAGATTTCGGGTGAATTCATTAATTTTATTGAGCTCCCTAATATCTTTTGGTAACTTATTGAAGATATATTTGGGCCCATCACATAAGGTGAATTAGAAGTAATTTTACATTTACAATACTGTATGTGGAAGTTATATTTTTGACGAGTATTCCTGCTATGTATGATTTAATTGGTGACAAATTTATGTTTGTTTTTTTAGACAAAAATTGATAATTCGAATATATACATGCTGACAAGAGTTAAAATGTTAAATTGTCTAAATAAACTTCTGCAAGAGGCCTTTTTTGAGGCTTTGGCCATTATTCTCAAAATAAACTTCTGCGCAACGAATACATTTGATATCGAAGTCGAGTTATCCCTCATACATATGCCATGTCTCAGTCTGGAAGCTACTTGAGCATGGTATAGTGCCAAAAGTTGCTGATCTGTCAAGATATCTGTTAGGTTTCTGAAGAGATAACCTAATGAAATTATTTTACTCATTAAATTCGAACAGTGTTGTTTCCATGTCAAACATGCATCAATGGTAGTTCCCAAAAAATTTGTCTTTTCTTTTCCCAGAATTGACATGTTCTTAATTTGAAATTGAATAGGCACGTAATGTTTTTATCGATTGTGAAATCAAACCATTTGTGTTTTGTTAGCATTGAGATAGAGAGAATTCGCTCCACACCAGTTCATAACAGATTGCAAAGTATATTTACATTTATCTAAAAGTGTATATAAAAG
Source organism: Leptinotarsa defecta (assembly GCA_015342085.1). Classification (NCBI taxonomy): domain Eukaryota; kingdom Metazoa; phylum Arthropoda; class Insecta; order Coleoptera; family Chrysomelidae; genus Leptinotarsa; species Leptinotarsa defecta. The sequence goes on along the minus strand of WOGO01000600.1, from coordinate 11,554 downwards.
GAACAATATAGGCCCTAATACCGAGCTTTGCGGAACATCCATTGAAATATTTAACAAACTTGAATTACATTTATCATAAGTACTCGTGCTGTGGTTACTAATTGTAACATATTGTTGCCTATTTTATAAAAATGATGAAATCCAGGAATGTGCTACACCACGAATGCCGTATGAGTGTGACTTTGACAACAAATCATTATGATTGACGCAGTCGAATGCCCTGCTGAGATCACAAAAAATCCCAACGGGACACTCGCCTGCCTCCAAATATTCAAACAGTGTATCGAAAAAAGAAATTATTGCAGTATTGGTAGATCTATTAACTCGAAAACCGTGTTGATTATCTCTCAAGAGTTTGAACCTATTTAAAAAATCCAAAAGTCTATCAAAAACCAATGTGATGGTGACTGGTCTATACTTTTCTAATTTATATCTGTCCATTTTCTTATGAATGGAAATTACCCTTCCAATTTTGAGAGACTTCGGAAATGATCCAGTAAGAAATAATAGGTTCACTAAAAATGTGAATGGTTCTATAATTGCAGGAAGGCATTTCTTGAGTCGAATTAATGGTACTTCGTTTTATCCAGATGAATATTCATTCTTAAGTTTATTGCTTAATAGACAGAGAAGTTCCCCTGGTATGAAAGGTTTGAGAAAAACTTGAATTTTTATTCTTATTCATAATGCGATAATCGGCCTTCTCATCGAATTGTAAATCGCTTACTAATTGTCTTGATGAGTAGACAAGCAAATTATTGAATAAATTCGCAACGATCTTAGGATTATCGTGTATGATGCCATCATGCATTATTTGAACACTCTCGTTTTTCTTCTCTTTGTTGGAAATTTCATTAATAACATTCCAAGCCGCTTTATGAGGATCAGAAGCATTTATAATTTCATGCTGATAATGGTTTTTTTCAGTATAATTAATTAATTCAATGTGTTTTTTCTTATCCTTCATATAAACATCGTCAAAGGCACCGGGATAGATTTTATGTAACAATTGCAGGTTTTTCAACTCATCACTTGACAATTTCACTTCCGTGTTAACCCAACTCTTTTATTACAGCATTTTTTCAATGGAAAAAATTCGTTAAAGTAGTGGAAAAATATATTGCAAAATTGTTTAAAAGCATTATCGACAGATGCTGTTTCAAAGACATCTACCCAGCTTTCATTTCGTAGCATGTCACAGAAACTCTCTACTGCCTGTGCCAAGAAAACTCGTTTTATTCTTGAGTTTACAGCACAAGGTTTCCTATTTAGATGTATATCCAAAAATACTGTTCTGTGGTCTGAGATAAAGTTGTCAGTCACAAGAACTTGTAAATCATTAATGCTAGTAAAAATTTGGTCGATGTCGAGCTTACGACTCCAACTGACCTCCCTGTAAATTTAGATCAGGAGCGAAAGCTTTTCAACTCCCCAACTCTATATCCAATAACGGAACCACTGAACCTAAAAAAAAGGTTTGATGGTGCAGCCAGGAAACGACTGAGTCGTCTCCTCAAGAACGGGGTACCTTATGAAACCGCCTTGCACCAAACCTAACCTAACTTTATCTTTGGCATTGAAAAGAAAATTAGATAACCTGGTACTTGGCCTGAATGCCAGTTCTACATTGTTTTTACTAAAAAGATCGCAATTGTCTCTGTTCTTTTTCAAAATATGTAAAAGATAGGTGTCCTTTCTGAGGCTTTGTTTTCTGACTAATTTCTGGATTGACTCGGCGTTGAAACCATTATTCTGTCATATCTGTATAATTATTTTAATTTCCCTATTCAGATTGTTAGCGGACAAAAGTAATAAGAATGCTCTGCATTACATTTAATTGTAGGGTGCTAATTAATGACTGTTCCGATGGAAGAAATCACTTGGAATTTCTGAATATATTGAATGCAACCACAAATTCCCGAATCTAATCGATACGGAAATTTTGGACTATGCAGGCAGGGGTTAGAAACTCAATAATTTGAAATCCTTGGCAATTTATGAACATAGGCATTGCCGATGTACTAAAATTCACTAACTAAATGACCAAATTGACATGCTCTACTCGCGGATTTTCATACTAGCCTACCACATTGTCATACATAAACAGAATTCAGGTGATAAAGTCATTAAGAACCATCTGTACAGTGGTTATATAGGTATATAAGGCTATACTAATACATCTATAAACCTACAGTTTATGGTATTCGTCTGAAAATGACGTTGTAGGACGAAACTGCAGTTGTTACAAATACAAAGTGGTGTGAAAACATAAGAAGTTTTAATTTCATTTTTTCATTTTAAATAATCTATTGTTCACTTGTGCCTTGGAAGTGGTATAAAAGAAGTGATTTTGGATTTAGACTTTTTTACGCAATACACTTTTATATTGAAGTGTTACCTGGTGAAGTCGAAAACTCATATTCTTTTATTGGAATCGTGTTAGGAATCACACGTTAGAAAGTAAGACCTCGTTAGTCCTTAGCTCGCACAAGTTTCTCAACTTCTGAGAGTTGTCGTTCGTATGGGGGCGGCAGCTGATTAACGAAAAAACAGATTTTTTTTTTTAAACAGATATTGGGTTCCCAAAATATTTACGTAACCTCTGTTGAATTGGCTGCTAGTTTCGGATGCCACAGAGCCGTAATCAATAAAGTTTTCTTGGAGAAATATAATGATAAAACCTCTTCAGGTTTACGTAAATCAATCATTAATACCAATAGAAATACTTTCTGGAGATACAAACTTGAGTAACAAAATGTGGTTGAACACAATTTTATTACAATTCATGCACGTCGCAAAAATTATTTTACAAGAATTATATTATCACCTAAGTATAAATAGAATATTGTAGTTTACTGCCATATTGAAAGGACAGATTGATAATCTCATGATAGAAAACATATGACTCTTTCTAAATATTACGCCAAGTTTGCGTCTTCAGAAGACGCGCGTCGAGAAGAGTGTTGCAGTTCTTGTATTTGAGAACAGTGATTGTTTTATATGGGATTTTATAATACATTGCTAGTTGCAAAAAATTTAAAACTCACCAAAATATTTAACGAAGCCTGTCAAAAGCCGTGGCCTTTCTTTCGACAGTTTGTTGAGAAGTGAAAACTTACCTGAAACAAAAATTGGAAATTCAACATTTTGAAAATGAAATTAATCACAAAGTGCACCTGTTTACATTTACTGAACAAGTGTTCAGTGGAAATATCACAATACATATTAAATACAAAATTTTTGAGTGTGCACACTGTATCTGAATAATCCGATTCAAACAGTCCTTTCGAGAAACGTAAATTTCAGGTATCTTTCTTATTTCATGTGTATTTTCAATCGGATACATGATTTTCACATAGTCGGAATTTAATATATCCAGACTAACAATTCTCAGATGAAAGAAGGAAAAGGAAAGAGTGAATGAAATGATTGAAGGGGAATGCAATCCCATTTCAACTCATTCCTAACAGTGGATGAATTCACTTTCAAGCTAGAAAGCTTTTTTTGTTAATATTCCGGCGAAGAATCTGAGAAACAGAATGTGATTAATTGGGAAAATCAATAATATTGAAATGTATTTTTTCATTACCAAAGTTAATTGCACCTCTTTTATGTCACTGCATAATTCTGTCTTGCTTTATAGATGAAAAAACTCGAAGCCATCAACATTAGTTAATGAATATAACTGAAAAAATAAATTCAGGAAATCAAGAAACTTCATATTGTTATTATGGTTACCGCAACGTTGTGAATACATTCGCTGTCTGTGAATTTTCATTTTCGTCAGAAAATATTCATTTATTCATCAATTTCTATTTTGTTCCCCTCTGAAGTAATTTCCCTCAGATATAATACATTTGTACCAGCGTGTTTTTCAATTCTAGAAGCAGTTCTTTACTCTCAGTGATTCGGTTTTCATCTTCTCAATTCCCAACATATTTATGCATGATTACTCTACTGCCTTCATAATAACACATAATTTATAAACACAATCACAGACAATCATTCATCATCAACATTGACAGACAGATAGTTTCATGGCAAATTAATTTGATCCATTATGCGATTATCTAATGGGAAACAATGTTATGCGAATTTGACAAGATTATGCACAGGGACAGAAGATAATTCTGTACAATTCATGGATTTTAAATCGATGTTATGATTTTGTGAATTAATATTTCGTAAATATATTGAAATATATCCCGAGAGTTCAAAATCTTGCTGAGCAGATAATTTGATAAATCTCGGAATCGTAGGTCACAGAAGATTATCTTAAACCGTTTGTCCGATAGCAAAATTTTTAAAGTTATGGGATATAACGAAATTTAAACGACTGAGCTCAGGATTTATGTGAAATAACCCAGATAAGGTGTAAAATCTAGGGCATATAATAGTTGTAATAATTTATTTCCCGTCATATTGCAACTTCACATATTTATAAATGAATCAATTTAGAAGTAAAACATCAAACCATGTTTATAAAATTGTTTAAATGGTGATAAAATATTTTTATTGTAGACATATGTGATGGAATTGGACTGTATTCAATATGAATTTCTACAAAATGAATAGATCATCAATTGAATAACCAAAGATTGATGAATAACATATTCAAGTAACACTTTATTCTGAGACTTTCTCTGTCCACATCTTTCACTATACAAATACGATTTGTTGAATCACATTCGACAAAACTACTAAGGAATCAGGTCTTCAAATAATTAAAATTCATGGTTGAAGAAATACTTAAAAGCCACTATTGAAGCTTTCCAGGGCTACGTTGGATAAGTATCTATGATCGTCTTGGTTTCATCACCTAACATATATTCCTCCATTCTTTCCCATTTCCTCCCATTTTTCTCAAATCTCCAACTCCGGTACTTTTCAGGTCTTTGGACCAGCCGGATTTAGGTCTTCCTCTTCTTTATCCCCATATATGTCCTAGCTATTTGACTCTTCGTTTCTTGATTTTTAAGACTATATCCTTTTCACATTTTCCGCACTTTTCCTGTTTGTTCTTAAGTAGTCATTTATATCACCTTTAATTGGCCCCATTATTGTTCACAATATTCTTCTTTCTGCCACCATAATGTCTTCTTCATCTTTCTTAGTCATTAATGTTGTAAATTATTGACGATTTTATTGTCGTGCTACACATTTTCATTTTCAGTGTTACTTGGGATTTCTTTACTTTACAGTTATTTCCTATTTGCCTGTAGATTTTTGTTGGCTCCTATGATTTTTTTCTTACATCTCCGTTTCCCCACTTCCATCTCTTGCTAGTATAACCCCAAGATATTCATATTCGAAATATTGCTCCTGAATCTTAATTTTGTTTCTTGTCTGTCCTTTTTTGTATTTTGTGTGTCTATAATTACTTCTACCAACATTATGCTGTTCTCTTTCCTATAATCCCCAAGTCATCTGCCTAATAATTGTCTACCTCCTGTTTTATTTTTTCACTGTTTATTTTTCTTGTGGCACATCCAAGTGCTATGATGAAATTGTGTATCCTTGCCTCACCCCATAATTTATTTCAAATTCATCAGTTTTCTATTTGGACATAGAAACTTATTTTTGTGACTGGAGTTGAATCAAATATAATTTGATTTATTGCTGTATGAAAGGTGAGTGACCACTTCAGATCCCTAAACCGAAAGAAGCAATGGACCCAAAAAATGCCTTGTTGTATTGATTTATCCAGCAAATTTGCATAGCACCATGTGTTGTTGAGAATCTACAAATGTCATTTGTGATATTTATCTCAGCCATCGAAAATTCGAATGAAATAAATGTACAGAAAATATTCACGTGGTTCGACGAAAGTATATGTTATCTTCAAATATATTACTTTCTCCGCCACAATCATAAATCTACCAATGAATCTTAGGATCAAATTACATAGTCTGTTATTTGATGAAATAAATTGTGATTTCCAGTCATTATGACCATATAAGCTATGTTGCAAAATGACTGGGTATTATTATATAAATCCATGATTTACATCGGGTGAATATGGTGAAGTAACGCGATTAGAAATCATATTTCTATAGTCTTTCAGTATTGTTTGTCTTCATTATTGTGCCTTATTGATGTTTAACTCATTGTCATTAACACATTAACACGTTATAACCTGTATTATCAATTATTCTCTACTTCAGATCATAATTACTTTTCTTCACATATTAGCGATTTCGTACAGTTACATTTTATGCTCCTAATTTATTACTTAATCCTTTTCATACTTTCTGGATTTGAGTTTTACTTTTGGAGAATTTTGAAACATATTAAGAACTCTACTAGTTTTCTGTTTTGTTTTTCGGATTCCATTTGAAGGAGGTAACATGAAAACATTTTTTTAAGTGTTTGCGCGTCCGTTCAGTTGAAAAATTTTGTTGAATTTTTGTTTAATCTATCGAATAAGAGTAATAATAATAATGTCATCGAAAGGTATTGTGTGCAAGTTTCAGTTAATAAACTTATTCGATATATTACTAACATGACCGCAGGAAATAAAAACTGGACAATCGGAAAAGTTAGCAATTTAATTTTTCTCAATACGAATTACAACTCTATACTTGGTATTCAGCTTACATATCTTCCTATCAATCATATTCATCATTCAAATATGTTGGTTGACAATTAAAAATAAAGAATAAAAACGTTTAGTTAATCATGGAGTCTCATGCTATCGTTTTTCAAATTCGTCCAAACTTTTGTTGTCCTAAAATCAACAGATCAAAGCGACTTCTTTTCATTTGGACATAGTGAATACCAGTCAGAAATATTTTTCGCTAAACACTTTGATCTCCAGAGCCTTCGTGTCTGTGAAATATGTGTACATCTGGTAGAAATGTGTGAATTGTCCCTATTTTGTCGGTGTTTTGTATATAAAGTCGAAAATGAAAAACAGACTCAACTAATTCGCCTTCATATTTCAAAATGTCGACATTTTTTAGACTATAGGAACACTACAGGATATCTCAAATATTCAACAAAAAACTGTCAATCGATTTTGAAGAGAGAGCAGGAATGTTGAAATAGGTTTCACAAAAAGATTGTTCGAGATACGTGGACAGGAAACAAATTGGAAAATTTCTGGAAAATAAGAAGTATACAATATTAACACAGTTCTATGGGAGAACATGACAAGAGTTTATAACTCCTCGAATAATTTCAATAATATATTTGGTGAAGAGTTTGAGGGTTTCCACACATACGAATTCTTGAAATCGGCCAGGTTTAAGGAAATAGATAACAGAGAGATCTGCTTTCTTTTATCGTTTCGCGAAACTTTTATTCTCCAACCTCTGCAAGTTTTATTTCACTTCGAGATACTTCGAAATGGAAAAGTTACAGACGAACATCGTCGTACTTCTGATTTTCGTCGGTTTATTTGTGTCACTTTGTTCCAAAAGCAATGCTTTCAGAATGATTTTCTCATAAAATTTGTTGAAAGCAAGGATTTCCTGTATTGTTTTTCTAGCTGCTGCGTCCATCGGTGAGTAGATATAAACTAGGAGTATCTCGAGACAGCTAAAAAATTTCCATGTCAGACGATATGCAGGTTATAAAATAAGTGATAAATTGTTCCGATTACGAACGAATTTTGTAGTTTTTATAGCAATAATGAAAGTTCGTCTCACTGTAAATGATTAATAATGAATAATACAATTGACTAATACAATTGGGCAAAAAATTACTGATACTAAAAACGAACATCTACAATATGAAAAGGAAAACGAAATGAAAATAAGCAATCTAGGCGACATTATTAATAACCTACAAAAAGGGCAAGATATTATGGAAGCCAAATACAATACATTAGATCGAGCTAGTAGAAAAAACAATCTTCGAATTTTCAATTTCCCAGAAAAACCAAATAAGATTCTAAGAAATGGAATTATTAAGACACTCAATTCAAAATTATTGTCTATGGATATAAAGGATATCGATATAGCACAATGCTATATAATAGGCAAGGAAGTGAGTAAATAAAAATCTCTAGGAATCTTTATCAAGTTCAATACGCATGAGATAAGACACGACATTTACATGAAGAGAAAATACTTGAAAAGAACAGGAATAGTCATCCGCGAAGATCTGACAAATCTCAGAGTGAAACTGTTAACGGAAGCTATTGAAAATTCTTCAATGAAAGATGTATGGACCGATGCGGGAAGAATATACGTTAAGAAAGAGGACCAGACTCCTATAATCAAGAACAAGGAAGATTTCCAAAAAAATTTTTGTTATTAAAAAAGACATTTTTGGGGCTTATGTTATTGCAATTGTTCAACACGTAAATGTTACAATATAAAATATAAAAGTAGTGAAGTTCTAGGTTTTACTGAAATCTATACATTTATATAAAATCAATATTTACCTCTTGCATACTTACTTACTTACCTCCTTGATTTTCAGATGCAAATACAAGAGTTGTTCGATCTTATTGATAATGAAAGTGAGATTCAGACTGAAAAATACGATTATCCAAATGAGTTTTTTAAGAGATTGGGGAATAGGGGGGGAACTGAAAATATATCAATCGTACATTTCAATATATGGAGTATTCGAAAAAATTTTAATGAATTATATATATACCTTGAGAATATAAAAAATACAGATGTCATCGTACAGTCGGAAAAGTGGAATATAAATGAGGTGAGTGACTATGACACCCATGGCTATACATCTTATTATAGTGAATCTGAAGTTAATCAGAACGATGGACTAATTGTGTATGTTAAAAATATGTGGGATTCAACGATTGAAACGATTTGACTGGCAGAAACGAAATTAATTAGAATCAACTTAAAATTTGTAAACACCGAAATTGGAATAACTGATTCATATCGACATGAACACATTACTGCATGATTTAGAACATTTCTTTGATAACCTAAATAAAAAAACATTAGAATTTTTCATAGGCAATACTAATCTCAATATTTTAGATCAACATGATAATTTTGTTAATGAAAACCTGAACATACTATCTCAACATGGATTCTGTTCATACATGAACAAACCAACGAGAGTAATTGAGAATACTTGCATCCTGATTGATCATATATTCATAAAGAAATCACGCATCTCAAACAATACAAATTTCCATCCGGCTATCTTCCATTCACATATCACAGATCATTACCCAATTTACATTACAATCACACAAAAAAAAGAAAAGGAAGAGCTATCAAATAGGGGATGGAAACTTTTGAGTAACTAAAATTCTGAAAAATTGAATGAAAAACTGTATATGGTATAGGAAGGGAAATCTAGAAGGTACTGCGTGAATCCAACATTATTTTCTTAAAGAAACTTTTCTTGAGTGGCTTTTATTAACTAATTCCGACTATCGAAAAAATTGCCAGGAAATTTTATATGAAGTGTTCATATTTCAAGTGATTCCGTTGGATAATACCTTGATTTTTCATAAACGTTCATAGTTGTAGTATTATATTTGGTATTTTGTAGTCTAATATTGATATCTACAGAAAAATATTATTGCACTCATCTCATACCCATTCAAATAACTTCCACTTTGATAGGGTCGTGACGAAACATTTTTACATTCAAATCTCTAATTAACGGATATTTCAGGTGGTAATATCTAGGAAATTTCCTTCAGTACAAACTCACCGATCCAGAAGTGCGGAATGATGAATAATTTTCGAATGAAAATTTCGATTGAAATCTTTCAATATTCTTGTTTTGATTGCGAATTGCACATATATTTCAAAAACTTTTGTTCTCTTGACTCAAACTATTATTATTATGTTAAATGACTTGTGAATGCACAGTTTTTGTTCCTTCAATATGTATAACTGATATTATCAGATATGCTAGTGACAGAATCTTGAGTAAAGATCTGGTGAAAATTTATTCTGTTAACAATTCAGCAGATGGAAAACAATCCTTTACTGATTCTGGCTGCTGTTGCGTTATTGTTGCGTTCAGATATTATTGACACCACTTTGGAATGTTGAAAACAACAGATATTATTAGGTTGTTTCAAACGTGTTGTCCGTTTATATGTCATTTGTTTTTGTACCTACAGTAATCCAGGACTTATGGCAATACATCATGGTCGAGACTGACCCATCACAAACGATGCGTGAGATGGCGGAAAAACTGGGCGTCAGCCCCCATGCGATTTTTGATGTTCAAAGCGTATTGAAAAAGTCAAGAAGCTCGAAAAGTGGGTGCCCCACGATCTGAACGATTGAGATAAATTGTCGCGTTTCGAGGTCTGTTCTTCTTTGCTTTTGCGCAACCAAAACGAACTTTTTTTTTAACCGGATCGTTACGTGTGATGGAAAGTGGATCCTCTACGACAAAAGGAGACGTTCAGGACAGTAGTTGGAAACCGATCGGCCAATATCTTCCCATAGGCGAACACCCACAAAGAAAACATGATTACTGTCTGGTGGCCAGCGGCTGGTGTGATTTACTATGATTGTCTGCAACTGGGCCAAACTATCACAACGTGAAATGGCCGGCACTTGTCAATAGAGTGGGTCTGATCCTGCTCCACGATAACACCCGTCCTCACGTTTCACAATCACCGTCCGAAACCTAAACGACTGAGCGTTAGAGTTCTACCTCACCCACCATACTTCCCAGACCTTTCGCCAACCATCTTTTCAAGTACTTCGATAACTTTCTCACCGGTAGAACCTTCACCAATCAGAATCAGGCCAAAACGACCTTCGTCGAAATCCGAGTACGCAATTTTTATGCTGACAGAATGATCCTTTTTCCTGAAGTACACTCACTAGCAGCTCTAGCAGTTCGGTAGGGACAAACACTGCCTATTCCTCATATGAACATATGGTAAAGTACAATTAAAAAATAATGTTTTCAACAGAAGAAGATGTTCCTGGAGCAAAACTAAAATTTGCACCTGTAAAGGATAACAATGTTGTAACATCAAAACGTTGGCTTGTATACAGTAATTTAAAAGTAACTGGGAAAAAAGTGAATAATAGACAGGTTAGTATATAGACTCAAGCAAACGAGAAGCGGTAGAGGCAAACTATTGTAAAAGAAATTTAAAATAAGTATGAGTTTCAAATTTATTTCCGAGTGAAATGTGAATCAAATATAGATGGTAATGAAATAAATTTAATTAAATATAATAAATGAATATAACTTAATGAACGATTGAGGTTGTATGTCATTCTAATCAATGGTAATTAACTATGAAAAATTTACTATTCATTTCATGTTCAGAGCATACATATGAGTATTTATTTATTTTTTGCACTGTTAAATCCACTCTCCCCGAAGCATGTATCCATTTCTTACATCTAACCTCATTAATATGTGATTTTATAAATGATATAAAAACACGTTTTCTTCCGGATATCGATTATCTGAAGTTCAATTCGCAAAACAGCAATGCTTTGTTACATATACTACTATATCAGATTAATATTTTCAAATAATAAATTCATATTAGTTAAATAACACTGTTTGACATGTGAGTAGTTCATGTTTGTCCCTACTATCAGTGCTGCCTCTCGTCACATGTTCGCTATATATA
>WOGO01000599.1:0-22256 GCA_015342085.1 Leptinotarsa defecta | reverse complement strand
CGGACAAGTCTCTAGTTCAATTTTGTTTCATACCATTAGTACAAGTAAGAGATGAGTTGTTGTTAATGAAATTTTAATTATAATTTCTATTTCAGAGTGCTCTTGATCAAGTATGTTTTGAATGGAGTATTTATAGAATACGAAAACAAGAAATGCTATTGCTCCAGCAAGGAGACCAAGATTATATATTGCATGCGATGCCTTCCCTTCTTGGAGTTACAGATCACCTCATCGAGATTCCATTATTCGCTTTCAAACATTTTTTGTCGGAGTATACATATCCCCGGACAGCCTATGATGAAGATTTTTGGAAATTACATTAATCTGAGAAGTGAATTGATTATGTTATGTGAATACATTTTAGATTGATAATTATGCATTGATATTATTCAGTACCTGCTTTCCGCACGAGTAGGAGAAAGTCGACTTTGGCCAAAATATTACTTTCTCATCATAGTAAGTCAATCTGATTAGTAATATCCTTGCTTCATTATCAAAACTTATCTAATATTCATTTTTTCACTACAACTGAAGAAATTTCTAGCAGAAATTTATTAATATTTTTAAAGAATACTCTACACATACATATATCTTAAACGTTATGTAGAAACACAGTTTGCAATGGCAACCAAATAATACTGTCGGAATGTTCTTCGAAGAGATACAATGTTCATTTATTAGGTATTTTGTGTTTTCTCTCCTCGTTTCGAAAAAATCTAATGATGACAAAAAAAACTAGCTGGAGCTGAATGGTTCCGGAAGGTTCAATAAAAAAATGAGTAGGCTTCGAATTTTCAATAAAATCGGTTTCTGTCATATTTCTTCGTAAAAAACATACCACTATGAGAAGATTGGAGCACTGTCGAAATGATTTGAAAAGAGTGTCGAAATTTCGAGATGAAAGTCGAAATTACGATATAAAAGTCTAAATTACGAAATGAAAGTCGAAATTTCGACTTTTAAGTCGGAATTATGGTGGATCAAATAAACAAATGATCTTTGGCCCTTCTACGCTTCCGTAATTAACTAAGAACTGTTTTGGTTGGTTTCTGGGTTTTGCCGTGGTCTTCTGTTTCCGCAGAAGTAAGGTGATCTCTGCGGCTTTTATATGAGCTTTTTCCTGAACAGATTCCATCTTGGTGACAGAGTTGTGGTCCCCTCGTTCAGTGTTCCGATTCCTGTTCTCTCATGGTCACAGACTATGCAGAGAAGGGGACTCGAACTCCTGACGAATTTACAGGCTGCATCCAGTACCATTCTGTCATGCAGACACTCCAAACTCAATAGTCTACGGCCTCCCTGTTGTCGTGGGGAGTACAACTGTGGAACGGACGATTTAGGATGCATACTTCTATAGAGATGTATCATTTTTCGGGTCTTTACGTCGAGTTGATACAGCTCCTCTCGAGTCCACTCCAAACGAGTAGAGTAAGATTGGAACGGCAAGCATAAGTGTTGCAGCAACACTGTTCTTTGCCCGTCAGTTCCGATGACCAGATCTGTCGTAGTTTGTGCTGATACTTGCCGCGGAGAGAGTTCGTCACTGCTCTTACCTCTTGTGAGTGGCGTTGTTCCACCCCGAGGCATCCAAATGGTGTAGGATGCTTCCATTTACGAGCTGCACATCCTCTCCGTGGTCCCCCCATCGTCGCATATAATTATTGTTATTATTATTACAGATAAATAAAGGCTGAGGACAGAGTCCTATATAAGCCTAATAATAAGTTCCACTAAGTCTAATAATAAGTTCCACAAGTTAATACAATACATGCAAAATGAAAGAAAAATAATTAATATATGCATAGAAACGGTTAAGCAAATAAGCAAATGTCTATTTTGTTTTGAAAACTATTCACTGAGTCAGAATTCACAACATCGTTTTGATTCAAATCGTTAGGTTAGTTATTCCTCACGGAGTCGACGTTGGTCAACAGCTATCAGTGGTGCCATCCTCAGTCTCTCGGGATAAGTTGGACACACTTACCAAAAGTCATAAGCGTGGCTCAACGATGACCATTTTCCACCAGGACAGGACACCACACCGGACCTGCACACTCCATAATTGGACGAACGTAGGTTTTGCAGAGTTTCATGGAACTTGAATGTGATAAATGGAAAAACGTTTTGCGGATGAGATAGATCAGTGTGTTGGAGCGTCTGTATGTAGTATGTAGATATACTATGTTCGGACCAAGTTAGGTCAGTATTAATAGTCACACTCAAGTCTACATGTGAGAACACTATACGTAACGATTAACAGTTAATTGTGTACGTGTGGAGTGAAATGTTCTTCAATTGAATCTTCTGTATTTATCTCGTGGTATTAATTAAATCAGAAAAAACAATGACACAATAACATGTTCTTTTCAATAATTTTGAGCATACACGAAAACACAATATTTGCATCCGCAGTATGTTGAAAACTTAAGCACCATTACCAGACTCAAATAACAGTTGATTGCCTGTTGCATATTTCCACATAATGAATTTCTTTTATTTTTACAGAAAGTGCTATTGCTAACTGGTAGTTAGCAAATTATCATACCTTGAAATTGTCTATACGATACCATGGCTGCGACGAAGAATATAACAAAACTTATGATGGAAATGACTGACAGGATAACTCTCAATTGTGTGCTTCTCCATTGTCCAATGACCGGGGTTATCTTCAAATATATAATGGTCTGGAATCAAATGTGAAGACTGAATAGAACTGGCCAAAACTTGATGAAAATCCATATTAAAACTCATCAATATAGTTTATTGTATGAATTTCACTATAAATTTTCATAGTAAAAATCATACAATGAACTGCATTGATGAGTTTTGAATGTGAGGATGGATGTGAAGGAATGTTTTGAACCGGGTTAGATAAGTGTATACGTCAAATTTTTTTTAATTAAAAAAGATAAAAATACTTTGAACTCATCATAACTACTTCACTACTCTTACCTGAAGACAAATATAAATAGCTCCACCTCCAAAAACCAGCACAGCTCCAATCCAGTGGATTATAAATAGATTCGTTTCCTGAAAATTGGCCACAATGCTAACCCCAAATGCTGCAATTAATCCGATTCTCAAAGAAATTTTATTGAGAGAATTTTTGTCTACGATGTTATGATTCAGAAATATACATTGGACATGTTTGAACTTGATGTACATCGAGAAAGAGACTGGAAGGAAATAAAAAAAAGAACTATATTCCAAATGGAAATGCGTGTGGGCTTACTTAGAGTCCATAGTATATTCAGAACTTGACCAAAAATGCAGCTTTCGGGAGGAAGTGTTCCGGTGTCACTGATGTAAGGTATGATATGGGTCACGTGGCCATAGTGGAATGACAAAGATACCCTGAAACAGAAAGTCGCATGTTTTTCATTTTGATGATATCTCACATAGACTTAATGAAAGACCCTTGATATTGTAAATGTAGGTAAACTATATTATATAGACCTCGCCTACATTAGATATCACATACTTGGTGCTAAAAATATATGTATAAACTTATGGTAAACGATAAGACATAGTGCCGGTTAAATTGTGGCAAAGTTGCGTATTTTAGAGACTTATTCAATGATGTGAAAAAATCGAATATAGCCCTTTTGGTTCTGAAGATATACAGGAAAAACCAAAAAATCTCAAATTATTTTTTGCCTTTATCTTCTTTATTCGCAGACATATTAAAATCTGTCCACATTTTGCTATTGGCACTTGATGTGAGCTCTCAGAATATATTCATAAAACTTTTATACAGGGTGTCATCTGACTTGGGCAACCCCATCTTTGAATTTTTAAATACGGACCTGTATTTTTTGTTGTAGTTTCTGGATCGTAGACGTTCACTTCATACTGAGAAATTAAATTCAATTTAATTGTGTGAATTATTCCCTTTTAAATAACAGCCCTGGAAATTGGTTGAGTGAGTTAAAATATTTTTCTGAATATTTTATTGAACCTCTCACAAATAATTATTTTTCAAACGTGATGAATAAAGTTACTATTTGTTCTTGAGTATGCAGAAAAAAAATTAACTCACGTGATTACCACCAGTACTAATAACAGATTGCAAATAATGCTTGGAAACCACTCCACAGATATTTTCATTTCGGTTCAATGATACAGTTGAGCAACGCAAAATAGGACATATACCCACAATTTCAACATGCGAAACAAATAACTTTTCAATTCTCGATCAATGTTCTACTTATTACAAAAACTTTGATCGTTGAAGGTCTTCCAACTTGTAGTTGTTTTTTAGCAGCATACTATTTTCGATCATTTGTTTGATGAATCTTGTCAAAAGAAATTATATAATCGACAAAAATTGATAATTTCACTTGGACCACTTTCCATAGCATCATTTGTTAATAAAATACAAATTTTGGCCGATAACCCTTAGGTCACTTTTTGATAAAGCGCAACAGTTGAGGGCTACTCTTTATTTATTATTGATCTGTACTTTCAATTTTTCAATGATGATTATGATGAATGAACTTTATTTCTTTATTTCTTCATTCAGTGTTGCCTAGAAAACTATTTTTTGATGGACTTCCTTCAAATGCGTTAATAAGACGTCTCTCATGAAAAAAACACAAATGTTCTACAGAAACTTGAAGTCATGAAAAAAAATGCATACCCAATGAGTAAATATCGATTAAGGCGAATATCCGTATGGGCCAGAACGCTTCCGAAAGCATTTTACGTTACGTATCAACCATTCGAACCGAACAAGGGTCGAAACAAAATAGCCTGCAACTGACAAAGATACGCCTGCGTAAACTAGCAATCCTTTTATACGACGGCTAAATATCGATCAATTGTGGTTAGGCCCGTAGAGTCAAGTAGTACGGATAAAAATGCAATAGTACTTCGTCGTATCGTGTAATGTGTTCGTGGTTATGTTACGGGCGATTTTCTACAAATGAAAACGTCCCTCATAAGTACAATGTCAAGGTGATGGGTATAAAATTCAACAGTAATCAACCATCACCGTAACGTACATTGTTCATGTTTATATACGTTACGTATAATTGGTTACAATAGATACGCACTTTAACGTGCCTTATATAAGTACGATGTCAAGGTGGTGCGTATAAAATTCTACAGTAATCAATCTTCACCGTAACGTAATGTGTTCATGCTTACGTTACGGATAAATGGTTACAATAGATACGCACCTTAACATAACCGAATGAGATATGTTGCATGCAATGGTGGAGTCTTCGATAGTTCAATTTGCTCACTAATCTATAATCCATGAAAAATGGAGCAAGCGGTAGTTCAAGCAGTGAAAGACAATGAATAAAGACGAACGACACCGGCAAAAAGTTATACTTTTATACATATTAAATTGGAATCATGAAAACCACAGATAAAACAATGAAAAATTGATAAAGAGGACTCATGTCATTGATATGGCAATCTGAGGAAAAATAAATGTAATCAAAGGAAAAATATTTGAATTTTCACTTTTCTTACTGTTAAATACATCCACATTCAACACGTTGAAATGCCTGCCTGGTAATTGTGTCTATTCATTATATTTTAAAGGAATTTCACATTCTGGAATAAAACAAATGTTCCTATATGAAAAAATGTTTTTGAATAATAAAAAAAAATGTTTCCGCCCGGGATCGAACCGGGGACCTTCCGCGTGTTAGGCGGATGTGATAACCACTACACCACGGAAACAGTTAGTGATTTATGATTTATTTTGAAATGATAATTCATCGCCTCTATTTTCTATTTTGTAACTTCCACACTTTTTCAGCAGGATGAAATTTAATCCACGCATTTCAAATGGAATCAGGGATCAAGTGAAACCTCATTTGAAAGGTCATTGACTTCTTTTTTTAACAGTTTCCATTTTTTTAAATTCGATGTAATAGTTTTCTAGAAAAACACCCGTCATTGAAAAATCTAACAATAAATGAACGTAAAGCGTCTTTTCACTTTTGATACTAATTTGTCTTATATGCATCTTATGAGTGCAAATCTTAGAAATCAATTGACAATGAATGGGCATTAGCCTGGAAAAGAAGTGAAACCCAAATAACTTGGGTTCTTAGCAACCTAATGGGCAGAAAGAAACGAAACTATTCATGCAGCAACTTCTCATTCAGTTTGATAAGTGGAGACTGTGAATGTTTCGCTACAAAGTTATTCTAATGTACAATATATGTATTTGTCGAAATATAAAAGTTTCAAAAATGAAGTGGCTGCCAAAATCTTTGACATTTCGTATATACCAACCCTGACTGATTATGATTTTCCAATATATGTTTGGAATGGTCCTTTATTTATACCAAATGTCAACTATCACGAGTTACTGCTTGTTAATTGACTTTAAATTACAGTTGAACTTTGTTTTAGCGCAAACCCAGGAGGTATTTGGGTCCGACTCAGATCCACTTCAGTGTGGGCTCCATCTGTAGTAGCAACATGATTCTGGTACTCCTGGCTGGATAGCCCTGGCAGCTGAAGCCATTTTTGGAAACATAAGAAGAAGAAAATAGAAACTGACAGTGACAGTCACCTTTGAGCTGTCAATGGTGTTAAACAAACCCTTGGAAAATGGACACCTCAATTGTAGCTCTAGCCCCCGACGATGTTTTGGAAGTTATATTTTCCTATCTTTCCCTGCATGACCTTAGGAACTGTTCTCTAGTGTGTAAAAGATGGTACAGTTTTTTGAATTACGAAAATAACGACGTGTGGAGGTTACACTGTAAAAGAAAACTTGCTGAGGAAGCACTGAAATCCGATATACTCAGCTCCGTGCCCACTTACAAGGCCAAACTGAGGGCTTTCTACCACGCCTGGAATCCCAATGACTGTTCTAGAAATATTTATATCAAACCCAATGGTTTCACTCTTCATCGAAACCCTGTGGCTCAAAGTACTGATGCATCCAGGGGGAAGATAGGATTTCGTCACGGGAGGCACGCTTGGGAAGTGATCTGGGAGGGTCCCCTGGGGACGGTAGCCGTTATTGGAATTGCTACGAAGGATGCTCCTTTACAGTGTCACGGTTATGTGGCACTTCTTGGGTCGGATGATCAAAGTTGGGGTTGGAACTTGGTGGACAACCATTTGTTGCATAACGGAGATGCACAAGGAAATTATCCCATGCTTAATAATGTCCCTAAGTACCAGGTTTGTATTTTGTTCGATTACATTAGGTATAGTTTGACATTCAACATTTTGAAAATCTGCTTCCTATAGAAAGAAACAATATTATTGTTGGAGCTTGAAAGATGTTTATGGCAGTAAGAAAAGTGTTCAGAATAACTTATCCTGATGGCTTCGATCAGGGCATTGAGAATATATCTGTTTTTGTTCAATATACCAGTTGAATGATGATTGACATTGTTTCAAATTAGTTTTCAAGAAGATTGAAGTAAATAGTCATTGAATGAAGTGACAGCATGCCCACATATAAAGAACAAATCCAGGAAACGTAGAGGTTGCAAAAAAATGTGAGGATAGTCAATTTTCTAAATATTTGAGATGGAATTTGAAGGAAATTTAACCTAAAAAATGTGATGAGCCAAATTTTTTCTTTCGATAAGAAAGTTGATTTATTGAATTCTATTTACATTTTTGTCAGAGAAAATCTTATAGTTTATTTATTAGGCAGTGAATTATGAAAATATATGAATTATGAAAATATATCCTTAGATTCGACAAATCTTCTTCTTTCGAGTAGATCTCTCAAATCTTCAAAACCATCATCCTCTCTAATATTTTTTCCAAACATATGCATCTGTGCATATAATTCAAAGGTTAAAGTGGAAATTTCAATTGATTGCGCAAAATTTGAAATGCAGTTGAAATTTTTTTTTTCTAGTTTATTATTGTTTTCTCTCTTTCTTTCTTCTGAGAAAATTTTCGATAGTAATGTATATTTTTTTGAACCATCAGAAAGAAGGGATTTTGATTAACAAAAAACACTCTGACTCTTTTCAACAAGCATATTTTTTTGTGCAAGAAATTTTGATTGATAACTAGGGTGCTTTTTCGATATAAAATCAAAATAGGGCAAAAAATATGTATTTTGATTAAAAGAAATTAAGAGTGTGTTTGGGACATAAGAAAATAGGTTTTTACCAAATTTTGTAAAAAAAAGTCAAAATGGAAAACCAAAAAGTTGATCATTTGGATTTTTCTCATGTAATTGGAGGTTATTTGAAAAAACTATAAGTACAAAAGTACTAAATCTTCTTATCTGCAACTTTTCCATTCAACTGTTTTGATAAAACTTGTAGTTTTCTAAGAAATCGTGAAAATCCATTTTCCACCCTTAAAAGCTCACCCCCTTCCTTGAATATAATCCTGTTCTATTTTTTCACTTTAAGCATTATCAAAGGCCTCAGCTTTGGCCTGAATACCTTTGAGAATTTTTTTTATATGAAAATCTCTCATCTCAATCTCTCCCTATCATTGGCGGAACTAGGGAACTAAGGGGGTCTAGGGTGGGCTTACCCTCCCAAGAGCTATGGTTAGCCCCCCTAGACAAACAAAAGAAATTTATGGTTGCTAGCACATTAAAAAAGCTACATGGGGAATGAAACAAATTTTTACATTGAATAAGTTTGACCACAACAACTTCTGGGTAGCAAGCAACAAGATTTCAATAAGTGTCGGTCTCTTCCATTAATAAATAAAAGGACTGGATATCATATTATTTTTCATACTGAGAACTTCTTTGTATGCTTGGATTATAAAAGGCTGTTAGCTACCACCGTACTCATATAATTGTCCGAAAAATACATTCCATGTGTGTTTGTTTTTATCATGTCCAAGTTTTATTATGATTAGGCAAGGGTAGTTTTTCAAACTGTCAACTAATTAGAGGAATGAATTGATTATTGCAACAACATTTTCGTGGGTTTCTGGATCAGCCTTTGAATGATTGTTTGGGAAAAAATATCAAGAATGCGATTTGAGACATCAAAAAATCAAAATAATTTCGTCTGCTCCCACCCACATCTTACTGAGGGGTATTATATTCTTTCTAGACTACTGGGGGCTATAGCCCCCCCTAGACTTTTAACCTAGTTATGCAAATACTCTCTATAATTCAATCTTAACAAATTTCCAAGGCAAATGTTCCTTTAATCTTTTTGCAAGTTTAACCTTATTAACTACAAGTACAAAAATGCTTTTGCCTTCTTCACAATTTTATAATCTATTGAATTCTGCCCTACCAAATATTTGTAATTATTGTGTGCATCTTCATTGTCGATATTTTTTATTTGGTAGGTAGAATTGAACTCTCCGGCATAAACTTATTTCAAGGAAAACACTTTTTCCATATCCGAACAAAAATCTCTTGTGCGTTTCGTTAACCAAGTCATCATCATCGAGACCTCCTGATTACACTATCAAAAATTAGTGTTTTCTGTTTTGCTATAAGAAAATTGTTTTCCTTGTGATCTCTTTCATTTTATAAGTTACCACAATTGGAAATATTTCTTAGAATAAGTTTGACAATTGAACTTCCTCTCTGATGAAGCATTTCTCATTCCGATATTCTGATTCCTTTTTTCTTAAATTTACAACACATCTTCTAATCACAGTGAGTTCATGAGAAAAAATGAAAACATAAAGAAGTACATAAACAAAGATTAGTGTTTTTGATATGATTTTTTTTCAGGTTGGAGAAAGAATAAGGGTAATATTAGATTGTGATGACAATACACTCTCTTTCGAGAAAAACTACGAGTTTCTAGGTGTAGCATTTCGAGGTGAGTGAAAACGTCATGATATTTGTTCTTATCACCAGGAAAAATGCTTTCATTTATTGGATATCCTATTCAGGGTTCAATAAAAAAATAAGGTGAATTAGAATTTTTCTCTAAAAATATTAATTTGTTCATCAATTTCTATTTTGTTCAAAGTAGTTCCCCTCAGATATAAGATACTTGTTGCAATCGTTGCAAAACGCCGTCTTTTCATGAGTCTCTTTAATCTTGGGAATGGGAGAAAGTCGTAGCGATTTTTTTATGTTGATAGATTCGTTTCGAGCCCGCGAAAATTGAAAATTCACCGTATTTTCTTAACAGACCTCATTTAAGATTATGATCTTCTTTACTTTCACCCCAATTCGAATGAATCATATACTGGTGCACTCGATGAGAAAGAAAAAGAATTTCATCTTTCAGGTTTACCATCCAAGAAGCTTTATCCAACAGCTTCCGCTGTGTATGGCAACACGGAGGTATCCATGGTGTACCTCGGACCGCCTTTAGATGGCTAACACACCACCAGGAGGAAAGACCATAGGACTCAAATGAAGAAATGATGGAGAGAGATTTCACAGGTCTGTTCCAAAGATAAAGATGGTTACTTCAGGTCAGTCTGGTTTGCCCATGTGATAATAATAATGTATTTATTTTGCGTTGTTCAAATAACCGGCGAAACTTCCAGTGTTTTACAGAATAACACATACAGAGTAAGAGGTGTAATTCTTGATGGCAGTGAGTATCGGATACTGATTCGTACTTTTACAGACAAGCCCTTTTGACAGGGATTTGCTGGAGACATTAATCTGATGATTTCGACTGAATGCAGTGCAATAAATGCCATTTAAACAATGTTTAATAAATATTGGTTTCAATAGAAATGTATCTTATATTCACTGCTGATCCACCAAGGTAGTAGGTGACAATTCTCTTGCCAGTTCACCACTGACTAGATTTTAGTGAAAGACCTAGATTTTAATGAAAGACATAGTTGAAGTGAGACCACGTTATTAATGATTGAATTTTTTATTCTTGAAAAGCTTGATCAGACCATTGAAATATTAATTCAGTTTATAATGTAAGTAGTGATTTTTCACTCACAGCTCTGTGGAAAAAATGTCCTAGGTTCGGAGAATAAAATTTTCAGGAGACACAGATGGAAAGTATAGTTCATTCCAGAAAACTATTTATGTGTGATACTGAAAAGGAGATACATGTAAAATATCAAATTGATTCTGAATGTACAATCCAAAAAATTTTGGAATGAATGGTGCTTTTGATATCAGAGATAAATTGCTCAGATAATGAAGTTTCGAAGAGTCCTATATACATATATAGAGTACTCTGGATGCTTTTCCGGATCGCAGATTATTGGACTGGTCAAATCAATAACAAATTGAGAGGTTATGCAATCTGTTGCAAAATAATGTGTTGTCTACATTATCTCCGAAATCCTTCAATAACTTCTCAACAATTATTTCAATTACTGTCTTGAAATAGACTTCTCCTGAGAAAGTAGAGTGAAATTTTTGTAGACCCAATCTCATTTAACAACTTTTTCTCTTCTGTTGCTTAGATGTTGACTCGAAATGTTTTACCTCTAATTTATACGGAAAGTATTCGCCATAATACTTACTTCAACTTTGATAGACATAAACAGAAGAATTGAGAAAGTCTCCGTAACTAAATTCAAATTATTTATACTAACAGCTAAATTAATTAACTGGATTTTCAATACCAAAATTATTCCATTTTTTTTTTGATTGACAGGATTCAATCCCCACCAGAAAGGTGTTAATATTGGGAACTTCAGAACTATTTCATTCTTAAAGGAACATAAAAATCATTGAAAATTTGGTGGACATCGACAGATTAATAACCAATTAATAATATCCCCACTGAAAACCAGTTTGGTTCTAATGGCAAAAGAAGGTGTGTGCTTTTTTTTGTAAATGACCTATGAGACTATTGATGAAAATGAGGCCTGCAACAGTTATTTTTCACCTGTTGAAAACTTCTCATCAAATAAAATACAAAATTGTGATGCATTAGATTTAGAAATATATGACTGTCATGTCTCAACTTCTTAAAAATTGAAAATGGTTTGTGGAATCTTCATACAAATTCAATAATCAAACCAGTTGTTCCACAAGGATCCGTAAGAAGGGGCTCCCATTCTTTTTTTACTTCATATAAACTATTGGCATATATTAAACACATCTTTTTCAGAAAGCAGTTTAGTAACTACCAGATAATATTTACAATTTTAACTTTCATCAAAGTTAATTGTTTACTCCATGATTTTTTTAAATGCAATACTTTGAAAAAGAGAAACAAACCATCAGTCTTGTCTTCGTGATACCTATGCCTAATAATATGTAGAAATTGAGAAAAATGGTTGGAGTAATTTCTATAACGGTTCCCATCAGCAAGATATCCACGGAAACGTAGTTAGTCATTCTTACATTCAACAGTTTGGTGGATTACACAAAAGTTGAATTATGTAGCTCAGAGAGATGTTAATGTCATACTTGGCATCCAGAGAAGTCCAATGCAAAGGCTGGCATTTTGGTTAACTATAATTGTTCTGTTATTTTTACATGAAAATTAAATTGTATAGTTTATGCCGATATTTTAGAGATGACAGTGGAGTAAATCCCTAAACCATAAACCCACCAAACTTAGATGAAAATTTACTCTTATCTATGCTGTAAAAAACAAAATGAGTTACTCCATTTTCAACAATGTGGAGCACACCTTTACATACTACTGATTAGGGAATGATTTAAAAATGAACTGAATCTTTGGAAGACCAACGAAACGACCACTTATATGAAGTTCTAATACCACTTCTGGGATTATTTGAAGTCTGCAGTATTTTTATTTAAAATCTTATTCATTTCCGGAACTGAAAAACAATTACTAAAAAATGGCTCCTTAATTTTTTTTTTGTATTTTCTCTCGTTTTATACTTTCAGCAAAAGCATATTGTTGATTGGTAACGAATCCATTCAGTAGTTACAAATTACCATTGCAGTCCAAAATTTCTTTTTTTTTATCTATAAAAAAATATAATCATTCCATATTATGGTTTAAGAGATCATCGGCCATGACGTCAGGACCTTATGTCTGTATTGACTTGAAAAATCCTGGAATTGAGCCATCCTTTTGAAGTGTCATGATTCGGATAACCAACGAACTAACTAGTAGGCATAATGTTCAAACGGTAGTAGGTTTAATGATCATGCACATGCAAACCGTTGCATACAAGAAGCTGAGCATTTAAGGCTGAAGCATTTTTTTTTTAATTTTACAAAAGTGACATCTCTTCTGCATCTTCATTCTACAACATTCAAAGTTTGAAATGAACGATCAGTTTGACGTTTGCCAGGAAGAATACCATAATCTTCTGGATGCCATGTACTCTATTGCAGAATATAACATGTTATTGAAGAAATCTTTTGCTACCATGCGATCTCTGGATCCTGAAACTTCGAAGGAATACTCTCCTGCGTTCAGTTTGAAAATTTATCATAGACAAATTGAAAAGACGTCCATCTCCGTATCCGAACTGGAGTATGATATAAAACTGTTTGAGAAATATGTTCTTGGAATCTAAGTGACTTTTTGTACAGTATGGTCTCAATAAATTTTAAGCAAGCCTTTGTGTTGATTTTTAGAAAAGATTTTGTATAGATGTCTTCACTTCAGCTGGTCTCTTAAAAGTGATTTTTTTGCCATAAAATGTGACCTGATTTTTTTAGTTACCTTGTTCATACTGGTAGTTATGGCAGACTCGATATTCTTTTCAATCAATAATAAAATCATTGAAGAATTCAATATTTTAGATCAGAAGTCAACTGATAAATCAAATGTGCAGTCTATACTGAAAAGAGAAGCTAGTCTTCGACAGCAATTATAATATTGCATTTTTTTTGCGAAATAAATCAAAAGCAATGTAAGGCAGTGGTCAGCTTTTGACAATGAAGTCTGTCTTTGATTAATTGATCTACAGAAATTCATATAAGGCATTTTTCAGAGTCTACTTTCAGTTATCACTTCTTTTATTTGTATATTGTGATAAGTTGAAAACTAAGGAAGCAAGAAATATGCCGTCTTCAGTTATAAAATCGAAACTTTCTGCTAGTCATTACATTTGACCTTTTATTGTTCAATGTTGTCGTAGCTGCACATTTGAATGTTTTAGAGAAGCAAAATTGAAAATTAACAAAGACTTTAACTCGTATTTGCCAATTCATAGTTGTTAACTTAATTCTTGGTTGAGTTGAATATATGGATTTGCCATTACGTTTGGGGAGTTGCATGTTATGTATGGATAAAATTTTCTGTATTTTCGAAAATAGTGTTCCATATATTTTCGCCGTTGAAAATATGCATTTGAGTTGTGTACTAATTCACTTCAAATGAAGCTGAAAATATATGAAACATATGTTTTGAAGGCACAGTATTTATTTGGGTTATGTACTGATTTTTTTATACTTTTAGAAAGCTGTTTGGATAAGGATCAATTCATTCATTGAAAAACTGTTCAGCAAATGTTCTGAATTTCAATGATTTTATTGGTGGGGCTTCGAAAAAATGTTTTTAAGAAAAACTTATGATATTCACTTGGTGGACTAATTACACTTGATAATAGTCTTTACCAGTAACGTATATAAGAGGTCTTGTGAGAGCCTGAACCCATCTGAAATATGAATTTGAATCGTTATGAATTTTGTATCGTTATCAACAAAAATGATTTGATCAGATGACACAGAAAACGTTTTTACCAAACTAGAACAAAAATACTGAGGCGCGTTTCTTCAACCAAGTTAGCATCATCAGAATATGACTAAAACTGAATCCTATAACTAACTTAGAACTTATGCAAATCTGGTTGAACAATCCCCTTCGATAATGATGTTCATCAAATCAAGGTAATCTAATGAATCGTTAGTATCAATTATTTTTGTTATCATATTTTCTGTTATATGTTAATAACTACTGTTTCTGATATTTTCCCGATTTCTACCTGTAATTATTGCATAATTGTTATACTTCCCGTGTAAAAGTTGATCAATATGTAGTTTCTGTAAGCAACTTCAATTTATTGATTAGTTTTCTAATGGTGAGTAATTTGCCAAAATAATTCTTGTAGAAATAAATAATTGAACCTTGACGATAAAACTGCTATGTTTCAAAAATTTGAAAAAATATTGAAAGAGCTATATATTTTTCCAATTAGCGAGTTGATCTCTATCCTAACCAGTTTTTCAAAGGACACTCCATTCATTCTAAAATGTATACATTCAACAATATTGTATTGTGGTTACCTAACTATGCATATTTAATTTTGTATATTTGTACAAAGTCCGTATTGTATAAGAATTTTTTAAAGAATAAAAAAATGGTGCACTAAGGGTTTGTTTAGGAAATGTGCACTTACGAATTGCTGCTGTGAATGGTAAGAAAGATGTTCTTGCTTAAAATGTTTAGGTGCTTGTGTTGGAGTTGTGATGATTTTTTTGAAAATTATTATTGGTCTTTTCAGTTTTTGTTAATTCTGCTGCAAACCTGAGAGTAGTTATAATATTTGTTGATGCTTCGAATATGTCCTTGACTACCATTCCTACAAAGTTTCAATTTTCAAATTGGTTTCATAATGGGAATGGACTGTAATGTTGCAGGAGTCAATATTAAGATTTTTTCACAGCTCAATATTCTTGCTTGAGTTTTTCTGAATATGTTCACAATAATATTCTTCTGCTTGATTCTATTTATCTTTCCTTTCTTCTGTTACTTTGATTTTCAAATAAATAATCGGAATTTTCTAAAGGGACTATTTGACTCAACTGGGTTTGGCTTGCAAATATACGCCACTTGATTCTGATGAAAAATTGAAGTAGTTTATAAAATTAGCGCAAATTTTTTTTGATAGGTACCACTCACAACATATAATAATGTTTGCCATTTTTGGTAGGTGTAGAAATAGAGTAGAAAAATAAATATTTGTGAGTGCTCTTTTCACCAGTATGAATCAGTTATAATTTCTGCTTATGTGACGGCTTTTTTCTAGCTCCTTATGTTGAGATTGTCTTAGGCAGCAGCTTCATCAACTTTTTTTTCCATAAGTACATTCATATGAACAAATTTATATTATTTTTTGCAATAAAATGGTTTTCATATCCGTAGGAATGGCAATACTGAGTGATCTATTTGGTATAAATATAATGTGAATTTTCTACAAAAATTAAAATATTTCATACTGAAGTATGCTTCGAGTATAATTTTCCAGGATTATTAAAAGATATTAAGATATTCCCATTTCGAGAAACTTTTGAACCGTGATATCAATAATTTTTTTCTTATTGCCCTTCAAATAACCATTGTTCGTTTGAATTGCAAATGGATATACAGATACATAATATCAGTTTCAAATGTATTCTGTTTTGTTTATAATTGGTGATAAACATATAATTCAGAATAAAAGTGAAATTTCCCGTTTTAATTTGTATTGTGTTCAAGATGAGGGCCGACATGGGAAAATCAGAAACTGTGAGAGATACAAAGCCAGTTGAATTGAACAGCCAGTTGAAATTAGATCATATTCAATTGATTTTTTGCAAATTTCACGTTGCCACTTATTTGGACAGGAAAAAGAATCACACGGTATAAGTTACTCTTCTTTGCTACATCTTCACTGATGTATCGCCATATTCATTTAATTAGTAAACTGTGAATCGTTTTGGGGTTAGTTTTCGGGTTAGCTGAAACGTTTGGAGATCATAACCAAGAAGAACACAGCATAACTCTGAAACCAACAAAAACATTGATGCCAGCAGTGAAATCCTACAATTCTATATTAAACAGTAAATCATCATTTACATAAGCTACGAAATGGACAACTTTTTTCTGATTCAACTTACGGTTTCTGATTTTCTCATGTTGGCAATCATTATTACATAGACTCACATTTTAACCTATTTCTAACAACCCAGTTTGAGTTCGATAACGATACCATTGTCGTAGTGTACAACTGTCTAATTTTATATTGTTTTTGTTGATATGCTTTTGTTTTCTGTGATATTTTGTTAATCTGAGCATTTTTACCGAATTTTATTATCATTTTTAGTTTTAATTGTTAATTTGAGGTGAATGGAATGGAAGTTATTCAGTGGAATCGTGTCTTTAGTCTCACATTTTTTGCAGTTTATAATTTTTTTTGTTTTCTGTCCCACTTAGTCTTTTTTTGTATCAAAAAATAAAAATCCCAACTACTCCACTGGTTTTCCAGAAATGTCAGTGTGAAAATTATCCACATCTCCATTCTGGAACGTTCAGCATGTTTTTGGTAACCATTTTTCTACATTTATAATATAGTTTAAGGTTATTTGGTTTTTGTACAGTGAAAATAAATCTAGTCTTTTTGTACTTATATATTTAATAATACAGTCTAAAAACTTATAACATAAGACCGTATTTAGTTCCTCCCCAATTCAACATGGAATCAAATGTACCTTATTTGAATAGTATTTCAATTGTTTCTGGACTGTATTTAGAAAAGCAAAAGAAAGAATTGAAAAGGTTCTAGTTTTATAGAACTTTTGTGCTCTTTGAGCTAAAATAAATAGTACCTCTAGTGAATATTTTTGTTCAGTAAAATTTTTTACCTGTTTTTTTTTGTGTATTGAAAAGGTTGAATAAGGTGTATCGAAATTTAATATATTAAAAAAAATTATTGTTTTTTATTTGATTTCAAAGAAATGCGATTTGAAGATCAAGAAGTTTTTAACGAATCAAGATTTAGATTTGATTGGAAAGCAACTAGATACGAGAAATCTGGAGAAAGTTGCAAATAATAACTAAAAAAAAACATGTGAAATTCACGATGAATTCAGACATCAAAAATGAAGGGTCGTCAGCATAAGTAGATATACCTAGCATGCACAGAGATATAACCGAATATGGTAAAGGTAAAGGCCCCAAAATGAACCCTTGCGATATCCCATATCGACTTATACTTGATTAGAGTTTATATGGTGCTCCAACTAAATGGTTGCCGAAGAAAATGCTTCCTATATTTTGAGGTAATTTGCATTATTATACCCTATTTGCCTGACTCAACTCATAATGATGAATACCGACGCAGTTTGTTTGAAACAAAATGTTTATCACTTCAGTAACTACCTGAACAAAATTATCACAATACTGGGAGACATTTAATAAACCAAGTACTGCATTAATATCATCAATTTTTTATTTGAAAAGGTTTGTTGGAGTGGATCTTGATCCGAAGCTGCCATAAATTCGGAAAGCATCATCAACCAGTGACATCTATTATAGGGGAGTTGAACTGACGGTTGTGCAGCGCAGTCATTGTCTAAATAGAAGGTCTACAACTTCAAATATTCGCTTTTAAATAATTGAAAATGTAGATGTCAGTGAGACCATAAAATTTGAATAAAATCGTTGTTCCAAGATTCATACAACGATAAAATACGACTTTCCTTCATTTTTAGTGGTGAATACCATATTCTTCAAGACCCCGTTAAAGAATGTAACTCCATATTTCCTTATATTCACTCATAAACAATTTTTAATGGGGAATAAATCATTGCTCTGAAGAAAATTCCATTTCGAGTTGAATAGAAAGAATCGTTCCAAATTTAGTATCAAAATCCAGAGAGATAAGAAAATATATTAATTTCAAGTGATATTATTATCAGAAATTCATACTTTATTTTTCTGAAAACAAAATGAAGAAACGGCCCCGCTCAACATACAGAAACATAAATGATGATTTTCGCCAGAATGGAGTGATTCAGTTTGTGTCAGATGTCAAATTCAAGAATAAAAACAAGTAGCCGGATATCTTTAGTTGCTGAGGCCATTGAATCGAAAATAAGAAGAAGATAATGAAAACAAACTTCAATTTTCTCTAACCTCAATTAGAATTGAATTTGTAATAGTAATGATTTTGCAGCTTTATTTTATACATCCTTACAACATATTTGATAAAAAAAATATAGCATTTCATAAACTATAACGATCAAAATGAAGCAGAAATTGACGGCTGACGTAACATAACGTCAAATTCCGTTTCAAAACCAATCTCACGCTAGTTATGAATCATCATGGATACGTTTCAAATCATAGTTAATGTCACGTCATCGTTTCAACGCATGAATGAATGTATTTGAATTCCAGACGAATACGTTTTGGATACATAAAAGCCAGAAAACGCCTCTAGGTTAGGAAATTTTCATTTTTAAAATTCAGTCAACTAAAGGAAAAATAAGCCGAAGAAGAATTGCCAATAAGAATTGGTACAATGAGGCTGAATTTTTAATATATAGAAGACTTTTTGGTTACTCACGTTCAAGGACTTCATTATATAAGTATTATATGTTAATTTGAATTGAAAGGGTTATATTTTTAGGAGTGATTAATTTTTGTTAGAATGTAAATAATGTTTCTCATCAGAATATTATTTTATGAACCAGTTGGTCCAAAGTTTCTGACGAATGAGAGGTTTATTTTAACGTACTCAAAGAACAATTAAAACATTTGTTTGATCTAACTTTGCAATTACACAATTTTCATGTATTTATTTGGATTCATTTAGTTCGTAAGTACTTAAATTAAATTTCATTCAATTTCTTTCAACACAGAAAAAAATAGAAATTGTTTAGACTTTTGTCATGATTGTTTATAACTTTTTTATATTTTATGTCAGATTGTTTATATCTTTTATATTTTATCTATTTTTATCCTTGCATTACCACTTCGAAGCAAGTATCAAGTTACTTTTTGTTTACCAGTTATTTATTCACCCATTTATATAATTTGTATTTGTATTGTCGTTTTTTTTTAATCATGAATAGATGAAATTATTATTATTATTACTAATAAAGTTATAGTATTCTGAAAATTGTTTTCCTTGCAGAAAATATTTAAATATAACACCTTCACGTTAAAATTAAGAAACCTCAATTTCTTTCCCCCAAAATAACATCAATTCAATATTATAAAGATCGATACAATTTTTCCACTTCAATGTTTGAACTCTTATTAACAATAACAAATTCCCGATGTTTATATTTCCCTGAGAATAATTTTCCACGTTTTTCTATTTGTTCTTACCTCACTCGACTACTCCTCACTCGAAGCCTTGTTTGCCCAAACCGTCGAGCAAAACTATACAATTTTTATTTCCTTTCGAATCAATAAATTCAATTTGTACTTGGCGGTCCCCTCACGGGGCACACCCCCTTCTCGGGGTATAACCCCTCCCGACCCCGGAAGCCGAAAAGGGGGTAGAAGTGAGAAAGGGTTGGATTTTCTTTCGCTATATAAATAGACCTATCTGTACAAAAATATCCCGAATACTGTACGTCGCATCCTTCGGGTGAAATATGATGTATTGCATATGAGGAAAATGCGATCCAATCAGTCATGCGACATGGCTGGGATGGAAAAAATACGGGGTTTCCCAGGAGAGGTGGTGTAGTCTTGATTGAATGGTATTGGTGTATTGTGTGGAACTAATCGAGGTGACATTATCCGAACATCCCTGCGGATTGATGTTTATTTCTGTATACAAGGGATTTAGTTTGATACCAGGGGAATACAAAGTTGATATAGAATCCACCAACGCAATTATCATTTTGAATGAAATTCCAGTAGGGATTCTACTAAGTTCAGTGAATCCCAATTTATATTGTACCTGAATTTTTGGCTCTCAAAATTTTTTGCTCTTACTGCTTTATTGAATACGTTGTTGATGTTATGAAGAAACTCCACACATTCCCTCTCGTCTGCTCCTGGTTTTGAAGGTATTTCAGCCTCTGTTGTGAATTGTAATGTAGTGTAACGAACCTGAAGCCGCCCCTGACCCACACGCCAGCCAATTCATTGAAAAAATACATGACTTACCGCGAAAGAATGCAGTCTGAAACCGCCGGGAAAATTCCAGGCGAGTACCGAACAGACTACAGAATTCTACCATGAACCGTTACCGATATATAAGGCCTGCTTCTCGTCTAGAGAGGGCAGTTGAATTTAGAAAGTGAATCGAGCGGTTAAACAAGGAATTCAAATAGTAAAAATAAATTAAGCGTTAGTTGCTAAGTGTTGTTTATAAATTAGTTTGTGATAATGAAATATTGTTAGAAATAATTTTTTTCAAGACAGTTAATTCTTTAATTTGTTACAGTAGGTACCGATACCATCAAATTCTTTTGCCGATATCATAGAAGCTTTTTTTTTCTAATCTGCCTCTCAATTGGCTAAGACTGTCCTAGGAACTGAAGGTAAAACGACCACAGAAAACGACGTTTGTTCGCTGGATGGGCTCTGAAGCAGTTGACAACTGACCCTAATTTCAATCGAAAAATCATCTTCAGCGATGAGGCCCATTTCTGGATGAATGGGTACGTGAACAAACAAAATTACGAATTTGGAATGATAGTCCGGTCAAATTAGATTAAAAAATAAGAGTGAAGGTACATAAATTTACAGCAAGCTGCAAATGCGTGTAATTGTTCAAAACATAGTTCAAAATAAGATTTCAAAATTCTGAATGATTGCGATGGCTGGAAAAAAATTATTCGAGGTCAAAGTTCAAAAATCTCGAAAAAAATGTTTCGCAATTTTCAGGAAAACGTTAAGTGTCATCATAAAATAACCTCGAATAATAATTGTAGATCATAAAATTCTCTATAAAAAATGTATTGATACTTTTTTTTCTTAGAGCCACCGTTTCTGACATATGACAAGTCAAAATGTTGTAAAAGTTGTAATCGTCATTGTATGCATAAGTATGCCACGTATATACATCTCTAAAGTTGTAATTTGAGTAAAAATATTTTTCTATTGGTATACATAAGTATAAATAGAAGAATATCAGATATAATCAAATCCAGTCCCTTAATTTGTATGCTAGTGTAACCTTGAGCCAACATCTGTCTCCCTGTTCAATTGTGTTATATTGGTTAAACAAGCTAATAACGATGCCGACGTACTGATTATTGAAACAGCTATAGAGCAATTTGATTTGACAAATACAACTATTGTTGTTGGTGAAGATGTGGACTTACTCGCACTTCTTAATGCTCGAATTCCACCCGAAAAAACTATTTTCTTTCTAAAGCCAGGCAAAGAGTCAAAATAATGTACTATTTTTACACGCAATAACTGGCTGTGATACGACGTCTGCATTTTACAGGAGAGGTAAAGCAACAGTCTTTAAAATTGATTTAGTTCAATGTGCTGAAGTTTTCAAAAAAAGTAATTCGACTCAACAAGAAATTATCACGGGATTCAGTTACTTCTTTCTATGTACAAAGCTCCGAAAAAAACCACCTGCTTAGATAATTATCGATAAGCTTGTTTCGTAAAAAACACCAAAAATAAGAAACAGGTGCAATTAGCTTGTCTTCCTCCAACCTCAGTTGCTGCTCATCAACATCTTTTCCGGGTATATTACCAAGTTCAAGTGTGGTTTGG
>WOGO01000598.1:0-22266 GCA_015342085.1 Leptinotarsa defecta | reverse complement strand
CTTGCGCTTTTTCGCTGTCGCTCAATTTTTCGTTAATCTCCGTTAAGGTCGGTTTAGGTTTCTCAATAATTCTATTAACGTCATCATGTAAACCTTCTAAAAGAGAACGAAGGAACTCATGGGCGTCTTGATGCGCATGATCCATGAATCGAGGGGCAAAACTCTGAATCTGACTTTTTAAGGAGACTGTGTTCACTGCTCTATCAGAAGTATCAGATGAAATTTCTGACTATAATTTCTTGATAACTTCTGCGAAATGATTGAAATTCAGAACGTAATAATTTTCCAGATAATTTCAAGGTTGGCAATTGCCCTGCCCTGAGTGTTGGTTCTGTGGTAGCTATTTAATGAAATTTATAATTATTATTCACAATTCAGATCTGAATTTTGCACAATGCTGTATTTGATCTGTGGCGCTGAATGTGACAACAGCAATAAATCATATTATTTTTTTTTAGGAAAGAGCCTAAAAACTCCGTAAGAATATATATAAAATTGCGTTCGTAGATGTATATTCACAATATTTCGACATATAGCTACAGATTACATATATTATGGTTATTTGTGATACTGGCATGACCTTGTTTCAGATATCAAAAATCCAATCTTTAAATTCAGAATTCGGACGTTTTCTTCATTACAACCCAATTAACCTACTTGAATCAACCTCTGCAAAAACCTATACGGAAAGATCGAGAGCTTCCACCTACATAACATAGGAGTCAAGTTGCAACTGCTGTGAGACACTCCCCTCTAAAGGCTCTTAATTGGGGGTAACACTGCTTACTGAGTAAGTGAAGAAGAAGTAATCACTAAAAACGAAAATTGAGAAGAAGACTTGATTGGCAACAAGTAGACTTGGGAATTGGCAAATTGGTATCACAGACCATATATCCACTGTGATTGGTATCAGATACTACGTGCATAGTAGTTCAGTTTGTGATTAGTGTTACTAAGTTTATTTTACTTTCAAAGGCAGTGCAAAATGACGTCTTCTTTGGAAAATCTAGAGAGTCAATTGGAAATATTCATTGAAAATGTTCGACAAATCCATATAATTGTTAGTGATTTCCAGCCACAAAGTCAAAATGTCCTAAATCAAAAACTGTAAGGTTGAATGAATATTAGTTGGTGAATAGTTTCATTTAATATATATATTATTTTCAGTCAATCTCTGGTGCATGGATTACAGGAAGTTGACAAATTGAAATCTCAAGTACAAGATGTTCATGTTCCATTAGAAGTTTTTGAGTAAGTACATAAGCTTGTAATATTGTTCCATTTGTAAATTTTTAAACTTTTCAGTTATATCGATCAAGGACGCAATCCTCAACTGTACACTAAAGATTGTATCGAGAAAGCCTTGGCAAAGAATGAACAAGTAAAAGGAAAGATTGATGCTTACAGAAAGTTCAAAGCTAATATGTTACTAGAATTGAGTCGTACATTTCCTAATGAACTAAATAAGTATAGAGCTCTGAGAGGAGATGAATAAATATTTTCTATTGTAAATATTTTAGAATAAGTTATATAATTTATGTGCATTACTTTTATGCTAATATATTTGTTTTACATATTTCTTACTTTAGGGGCAATTTGGGGGTCAATAAAATGCAATACCTCTTTATAGGTCAAACAAAATGCCACCAACTCACTTTCATTAATCAAATTATTTATAGACATCTTATAATAGGAACTATTCTTCCGTCTTTCAGTCAATATGTTACATTAGATTTCTTACCGAAGACTTCAAGACCCATGTCGTAGAGTTCTATCAGCAAATTTATCTCTTTTATAGGGAGTTGAATTTGTATTATTTTTTGTGGCACAAGAATCTTTTTTCTGTATATTCTTGAGTTGACTTGTAGGTAATTATTAAGAAAAAAACATAGGTAATTTGAATTCAAAGTCCTCGGTTATATGAATATCCAAATAAATGATATGTTTTAGTAATGGTCACTTGTCTGTGTGAAACAATTGACAATGAAGTATAATTGAGAAACGCTATATA
This sequence comes from Leptinotarsa defecta, assembly GCA_015342085.1. Taxonomy (NCBI): domain Eukaryota; kingdom Metazoa; phylum Arthropoda; class Insecta; order Coleoptera; family Chrysomelidae; genus Leptinotarsa; species Leptinotarsa defecta. Next base: position 20,255 of record WOGO01000598.1, on the reverse strand, counting down.
TTTCCGCCCGACAACTCGAGAGTTAATTATGACATCTGGTGAATGTTTTACGTTCTCACTAATGAAACAACAAACGTTTCGAGTAGTGAACAATAACGCTGCTATAATAAAAAGTTAGATGAAGGAAGTTAAAAATATATCTGCAAGTAATTTCCTCAAGCTTTGTATGTTCACTCCAACTCCCATTCCTTGAATTTAGCCATTGGACATATGCACTATTCAACACTGTTGTCACTGAAGAATTTTGCCAGAACGATGAAAGCTGTGAGAGATAATACTGAGTCACATTTTTCCTAGGCAAGATTGGTACTCAGGTGTGACACAAGATGGATGAAAAATCATTGTGTTATTGAAATTCAAATACATTTATGAAGCAATCTAGAAAATATTGAAGCAATTCAGCAATGCTCCAGCTGTTCCAGCTTAACATACTGTGAGCTTATGTGAAATCCTTCAATCTACTTTATGTTATTTATCAAATGCTTCAAACCATGTTGTTTTTGATTCTTACCAGTATCGAGAAAATGATAAATAATATAATTTCACTACCCAAGAAAAAAAATGACTTGACGGTTTTGAAGAGGAACCTACATACCCAACAAAAACTGTTTTTTGGGGTGACAAACTGATAGTTGACGGGTTAAGCTATACATATGCATTCATTGTTTTGAAAAATTTCAAGTCTGCAACAGATTTATTTCCACCCATAAACTTGAAAAATTATAAACTCATTGTGAAGCTGAACTGAATAAAACAGGCTGAATGGTTTGGGTTTATTGGCTGTTCAATAACACACTGATTTTTCTGTGTAAGAAGTAATTGACAAATTTGTAGCCAAAAGGGCTAGACTATTAAGTGTATTGATTTTTACTATATTTCTATCAGTGCGACTTAGTTATTGGCTGTATGACTAATTTAGGAGAACATTAAATGTTGATTCCTTCGAAATATCAGTAATTAAATAAGTAATATACCATCAGCGTCCTCTTGCTAATTTAAAATATATTCAACCATCCCCTGATAATATCACAAACAATCATTTTTGCTGGAGGCCGCTGCTACAGAAAATATTTCTGTAGTGGCCCCGATAATACCCTGCAGCAAAAATAGTTTCCTAGCATTGCTCCCCTCTCCATCGCCAAGAAATAATAATGATAAAGGTCCTAATTAATTTTCATGAACACTAAATGAGTAAATGAACAAGATTCAGTATTATATTGTGGTAACCCAATCGGCATAGACTGCTATCTGTTCTTCCACCTAACCCAATACAGACTACTAAATGTAAAGTCAGAACAAACACAAAAAAAAGCATTAATTATTTTTTAATGCACTAATGTTATAAGAAATATGAACATTGCTATCACTAAATTAATAAATTTCAGATCAAATTGGAGATAAAGACTATTTAAGGAAAAATAAATAAATATTGTTTTAAACATATAATGATAAATTAATAATTCTCAGATCATACTGAAGATGAAGGGTGAAAAAAATTTTGTATTATTAAAAAAAATAAAAATAGAACTTACTACTTATCGAGAAGTCAGATGACACGCGTCCGAAAAGTCGATAACGAGAGTTCTGGTGGTATTTTTTTCATACATTTGGCAATGTGATGAAGAATATGATATTCTGTAAAATTGTGCGTGAAACGTTGGAGGAGTGAGTGAACTTTTTTGTCTAATGTTAATATTACGTACGTCAGAGCGAAATTTCATTAAAAAAACTAATGAATACAGTTTGTTGTATGATTTTCACTATGAAAGGTTTTACGAAAACCGCGACACGTTTTTCGCTACAATAGCTTCCTCAAGCATAACTGTTATGCTTGAGGAAGCTATTGCTTGCGCGTGTTGTGGTTTTTGTAAACCCCTTTATAGTGAAACAATAAACTGTATTCATTAGTTTTTTAATATGGATTTTCATCAAATATCGGCCAGTTCTATTCAATTACGAAATGTTATTGTAATAATAGGAAAGCTTTTGGTATTTTGAAACTTTGTAGAAGAACCAAGCAGAGTGAAGGAACCTTCAATCGCTCATATTCAGCCAGTTTTAATTTTCAAAGTGTATGAAATCCTATCGTATTTTGTGATACCATATATTCACCTTTAATTCAATACTATGCATATTTACTTGAATATGCAAAGAGATACTTCAATTCTTGGTAAAAAGGGCGATGATCGTTACCTTCAGGTAAATGAAATTGTAAAATGTAAAGATGTATGTTAATAATTTTACATTGATACAGGTATATGGCAAATGGTTACGGAAAAAACTGAATCCAAATTTCAAAAGGAAATTCTATAAGTAATTGTCTGTGATAATGCCCATCTAATAGTGATTCAAGGACAAATTATATGATTGAATGGCACTTCAATCTTACTAGTTTGAAACCTGAACTATATTAATTAATTAAATCGAATAAAGAACGCTTTTCAACTTACCATTTCGATGAACTCTTACGAGAACATGGTCGTCACACCGTTTTATACTTACCTTCATACCATCCGGATTTAAACCCCATAGAACTGATATGAGTAATTGTAACAGACAACGCCAGACAAGAAAATATCACGTTCAAACTAGAAGATGTAAAAAATAGAGACAGAATTTTGCTAAATTAGAAGTTAAATATTTAGAAAAAGTTCTGAGGAAAAAAATTTAAACTTTTTAAATGTAATTTAGTGATTATAATAATAAGCATACAATTTTTTAGGATTCATCATAATTTGTATCATTTTTGATGTTACTTTATTCTTACATTGTATTTTATTGTTTTAAGTATATTCTATAAATGCAATTGAACATAGAGCGTTCCATAAGAAAAAATATAACATTATGGTGTCACCACATAAAGACATAAGCATCTTAGTGGTGCCTAAAATTCATCATAGTAACTTTTTCCTGTAACTTTTTGTAGATCGGTAGATCGTGTATTCATGTGACTCCCAGCAAATCGCTTATAATCGGTCATAGTGGCAGTTAAAATTCGTGAAAAGTTCTACATCGAGTAAGTAAATACATCCATACATCATACATGAGAATAACTTCATGAATTTGAAAAATTTCTTTCATTTGAACAACATAACCCGTTCATAACCTGCATAGAATATTTCGGACGGCATGGTTGGATCACCAGAAAAAGTATTCCGATAGCGAGAAAAAAAAAAGAGAGGTAAAAACGGATATATACATTCCACTTAAGGTGATCCCACACTACTAATAATCCAATTCAAAATTTATGGGAATGGATGATACTGCAGTTAATATTATACTCGAGCAATTGAATAAAAACACAGATGAGCTCAAAAATGTGATAGCTGCCAGTGAAACAAGACTTTTGCTCAAAATCGAAGAAATGCGGGATAGAATTGTTTCATTGGAAACTGAAAATAAATTTTTGAAGAACAAAGTCGAGACTCTTGAAGAAATATTAGAACTAATATCTTTGGACTGAATGGAAAATGCTTTGAAGTCACTGTTGAATTCATCTGCAGTGAGCTAAATAATTTACTTAGGGTCGATATCTGTGAACAAGACTTCAATAACGTATATACTGCCTAGGAAAGGTCGATAATTCTCTAGTTAAGGTTGAATTTACTTCCTTCCTATCTAAGAAAAAAGTTTTTGTCAAAGTGAAAAACCTCAAAGGAATAAGTATTAGGATTGCTCACGATCTAACACTGAAACAACGGGAAGACTTTAAGGTACTGAAAAAACATCTTGATCAGCATAAAGGAAACTCTAACGCATACATTAGAGGTAATAGATTGATTGTGGGTTCATCGCAATATTCTCCGAGTGATCTTCATCATCTTGAAGACCCGAGGAAACAAATCTCTGAAGCCGAATAGCGTCCCTTCAACCCCAACTCAACAACTCATTCGATCACCTCAGTCTCCCATAAAAAAGCCACTATTGTCTATATTGCCGCCAAAAAAGCTACACCATTCAGACCGACATCAGCAGGACCAACCAAGAAAGTAGAAAGTTCCCGCCAAACATACTGAAAAACCTATGAAAACCCGTTCCCATAATATTCACTGATAAGTACTCGTTCACTTTTATAGATATTAGATTTAATTTATATTGATATTACTTCAACTTTTTCCTATTTATTTTTTCAATAATCTATTTAACTATGACAAGGAGTCTCAAATTTGCCCATCTTAATGTAAGGTCTCTATTCACTGGGTTTGACTTGCTTGAAGATTTCATCATCACTCACAATATTGATATATTTGCCAGTTCAGAAACTTGGCTTAGTCAAGATATCTCTTCAAATACAGTGGAAATTAAGAATTACTGTCTTGCTAAAACTAATAGAGATGGCAGAGGAGGTGGAGTTGCCATTTACATAAAAACTTCTATAGAATTTCAAATAGTTTTTTCTGAGGTGAGTCTACACTTAGAACAGATGTGGATTTCAGTAAGATATCTCGGTAAAACTAATATCTTTGGAGTCTCTTATCGACCGCCCAAAGCTAATGTAACACTCTCACTATCTGCATTGGAAGAAGTTTTGTCGAGTCTTATAATAAACTGTGTCTCTTTGAATTTAGTTGGTGATCTGAATATAAATCTTTGAAACTTTCTATGTTTTTCACCACGTTTATTTGTAACTAACGTTACTGCAGTTTCGTCCTATAAGGACATTTTCAAACTTATACAATATATACAATATAGGACGAAACTGCAGTAACGTTAATTACAAATAAAAGTGTTAAAAACATAGAAATTTTAATTTCTCTTTTCTTCATTATGATTTCCTACCACGTAGTAACGGCTACATACATCAATTAATTGATTAATTAATACTTATCTTCATCATGAACGAGTCTCTGTTATCAGCTGTGATGGTGGCATGGCAACAGAAATATGAGTGGGGATGAAGTGAGAGAGTAATAGATAGGGAAAAAGTGAATGGAGAAGAGAGGAATAGAAAATCGGGAAATATAGGTATCACACACCTGCACGCATTAATCTTTATCGACGAAATTTGTTATTTCGGCTTGCGGAAATCGTCAGATTATATACTTTTTGTTATCCTTGAATCATTTCCTTCAAAATAAAAAAAAAACTAGCTACGCTCTAGAATGTCGGAATGACATTATTTTTTACAACTTTGCTGCCCTCCCCTGTCGTTACGTTACTCTCAAATTGTCAAATTACCGGAATATACCCTTTTTAGCAGGTAATTAATTCACCCTACCTTAATCTAAGGCGCTCGAGAATTTTTGATTATCAATTTTTTTTTACTAATCTGATCCTTTATCCCTCACAGGCGGCATTATATATGGGGCTCATATTTGGTGGAGGTACTTAATCCCGAAATCCCCGCTTGGGCTCCCCTACTAATATATGGGTAAAGTGGTGAAGTTTGAAATGATTTCCCATTTTCTTCTAATTATACTGATCAATAGGTCTACATAAATGGTATTAAAAAGAGATACCACGTCAAGAGAAATTAAAATATAATTCTCAGGTATAATTTTATTTCTGATATTTCTTTCGAATTTTCGAAATATCATGTACACAGTTTATGGTTGTTTCAATAGGTACGAAAAAGTTATAATTTGGTGACATTTTATTACAAAGTCATTTTATTGATTCATAATGTATAATAAATAGATTCACTTACCTTCAGTATCTCTTACTCTGAATGGGTGGGTATTTATGGAGTAGCATGGTTCGTCTTTCATTGTAAATCAACTTTAGAGATGATTTTAGATTCTATTTTATTTTTAGAACTATTTTGCAAGGTTTTCTCAACTGAGAGAATTTAACTGACATCTGCCTGAATCTGAAGATTGGATTGTTCGAAAATGAATCGCTCCAAAATAAATTTCACCATTTTGCGAAACATTTTTCATTGATCATTAATCTCTTATATCGTTTTCAAATACGAGCGAAGGAAGTTAGTTAATTAAGGAAACACTGTCATATGCCATATAATAATATATTCAACAGCAAGTACAATACAAAATTTACACACTATATAATAACTTCAATATAGTAATATGAATATAATACATGAGGGATTCAAAAATGCGGGGAAATATGATACACCAAGGTAGTAAATATGCAAAAATATTGCTAACTTTAATCTCTTAATTCGTCCGCCAGAATAAAAAAGACAACAATGCGACAAATCAACATTTTTTTACAATCGTCAGCTTGACTATCACCAGAGACGTAATCCTCGAGAAAAATTCTTGGGTACGCCAATGGCCGTGAATCACTTGGTCTTGAATCGAAGCATTCCACGAAAATGTCCAAGTCGAATTCAAGAACCGAAAATCTTTCAGAGATCTAAACATATTTATTGCAAATGATTGCATAATATGCGAGAGCGGTGAAAAATCTCCAGAAAATGACTAGATCGAGGGCAAGAAAAAAGTCAACTGGTCTGAGTATTAGTTGACAGTAAATTCGACAAGGTTGGACTCCGTCGAAAAGTCATTTTCTGCGACTTTTCAAAGCCATCGCGATAAACAGTACTTTCAACAAAAACAATTTTTACATGAGCAATTTTTACAGATTATGTACAGATGCGAGATCAGTTGAAAGGTCCTAGTTTTCAAAACGACGTCAAAACCAAAGATCGATCGCGAAAAAAAGAGACAGTAAGCACAGTACTCTAGAAAAACCTACATCTAAATCAGTCAACAGTACGTCTTGAAAGAGACTACAACCGTCCCGCATATAAACAATCATTGGGTACAAAAATACACCGAAATAAGCTGATCAGCACCAGAAATGAGCCGGTTCATATGGGGGCATTTGTCATTCTGACCAGCTTACTAACTCTACTTTTATTCATACTTTACAGGCAGGCCTCTTAAAATTTCAAAATTTCAAAACTCTTATATATAATATACGGACAGTCCCATCTAATAGTAATAGTTATTCTAGTACACTGAAAGCACGAGAAGGACCACTGTATCGGCCTCCAATATCATAATTTTCATTACAAGAATATCGATGTTGCTCGCTACTCTAGAATATTGAACTTTTTTAGAACTGTTTATACTATTTCTTAATTGTTTGTGCGTTGACTCGACAACAAAAGAGCTGAACCGAAGAATGAGAAGCGTTCTGAAAACTATGAAAAACCCTCGGCATGAAGCCCAAATATTTACCAGAATGTCAGATCAACTGGTAGAAATAATTGGAAAATATTTGGAATCCACGTTGCGTAGGACTGTACAGTTTTCGGTCAGGACACGAGTTTGGGAGTGGTGAAGACTGTAGCTACACAGAGCCACAGAAAGTCTAGTCCATTTTGTTTACAGTTTGCCTGTGAAAAGTCGTCGTTCTGCAAAAAGCGCGTGTATAAACCCAGATGACAGCTGCACAAACAATCCTAGCCTACTACTTATCGAATCGACTTGTATCGACTCTAAATCGATTCGCGTCGATTTATATCTACTACCACCCACAGTGCTTTGACTTTCGAATTTAAGTACAATTCTGGACAGACAAATATATGAATGAAATACGGAGGAGCTAATGTGTTGAAACTGTAGACTTGGTTAATTCTGATTGGTCCAGGCTGTAGAAAACTGCGTGAACTTCTCCTCCTAGTTCCAGGTGAAACAATTTTCCAAAATTTACACAGGCGAATAATAATAATAATCAGTTGAATGTACCAACACAGAACATACAGCGTACAGTAATTGCCAAGATGAAGAGGTCCAGTTACTGACCCCCTTCATTTTGACGAAATCGAACGATAACACTGATAATGAAGAAGCAGCGGCAGAACCATAAAAGACTACACGGACTTTTGACAACTAAAATATTGGTCATCAAACAGATGAATCACAGCCTGTTTTTGTGTTCTGTTGCCATGTTATGAGGTCAACAGTATTCAAAATGTAGAAAACTAATCCCGGCATGCCGGTGACAAAAGTACTGAGCTAGGCACTATTAAAGTCCAATCAATTCGGAACACGCCAAAAAGTGGCTAAACAGAGCACCTACTTGCAGATCTTGGTTGGTTATTGGACCCATTAGTGTCAGCAAAGTTCAAACAATATTTCTTACTCGTATATGAATATATGGGTATTTAAGGTATACTTTGTACATAGCGCTTATTGCTGTTGTGGTTACAATAACTACGTGGGTATGGGAACTCACTACTGCCTTTCGGCTTGGCAAACGAGCCTTCTCCCTTCTCTATCATTACGGCCCAACTTGATCAGCGAGTAGGCACCCTACTTAGACCTATTCCAAAAGATTATCCGCTGCCTAACACCTAATCTAAAATGACTGCTCGTTTAAAAACTGGTAGATTCCGGTAATACGTCGTACAACGATAAATACGAAATAATAAACGCAAAATGAGATCATAATCGGGGTTAAGAATATTTATAACAATATAAAAACTGTCGATGTAGCCATCATCATAAACTGAGGCTGTAACGTACGACCCCAAGATTCAACAATGATTGTGCCTCCATTCAGAGAAATCTCAAAGAACAGTCTTAGCGTCTCTTTCAAGGTATCATAAAGTCACCGTTTTGCATGTCGTCCCAGGGACTGTCTATATTTGAGAACATAGGGATGTCACGAGGACAGGCAAAGTCCAGGTGCGAGCCGGAACTGTTGGAGGCGGTTTCGAAGCTGAAGTCATCCAGATCGATGCCGTCCAAGTGCAGCAGGTCGTCGATCCTGTCCAGGTCCTCGATGGTGGTGGGGAGTTGCGTATGCGAGAGCCTGTCCTCTGGCTCGTCCTTCACTATAGACCCGCTGAAGTTGTTAACCCAGTCATCGTAGATGGTCGCGCTTTCTGGTGAGTCTGGAGTCTCGCAGGACGGGCTCGATGGGACTTTGGCGAAAAAGCTCACCTGAGGCAGTTGCGTGGGCATACTCTGCCTCAGCATGTCCTGGCTTTCCACAACTCCCGACATACCCCTCTGTTCTATGTTATTCGTGCTCGTCAGCCTGAACTTCAGCTTCGAGGCGACCGTCTCTGGCACAGAACTCCTCCTAGCGAATATCTTTTCTTTCACCGTGGCATTGTTATTCGTGTCATTCTTTTGCAATTTGAGCGTCTTCTTTGCCTTCTTGTTGGGGCTTGTCTTGGGGGAAGGTTTGGTGCTCTTCTTTCTAGGGCGGTATTTGTAGTCTGGGTACTCTTTCTGATGCAACTGTCGGAGCCTTTCTGCCTCCTCGATGAAGGGTTGGCGTTGCTCATCGTTCAGTAATTTCCATCGCTTGCCTAGTTTTTTCGAAATCTCCGCATTGTGCATGTCTGGCGAGACTTCACAGATTTTTCTGCGCTCGATCTGGGACCAAACCATAAAGGCGTTCATGGGTCTCTTGATGTGGTTGGGGTTGTTCTTTTTCGTCTGTAACAAGAAGAAAAGACGGTTAATCACCAAATCGAATGGCAAGTTATGATAGTTCATTTGGCTGGAGTTTTCACGTAGGCAAAAAATTAAATGCGTTCTAGATTCGGAATACTACTTCTATTATCAATAGAATCAGCTACGATTCCCAAGTATACTGCTTTAAAATTCATGAATAAAAGTACAAGTGAAACAAACTCTACATACAATCCAACGTATTTCCTAACACATCAATTAACAGAGTCAAGGTCGACATAATAAAAACTAATTAAACTCTTAATGAGCCATTGAGACTTCTACGTGTGTAATCTTCACTTTCGATTTCGATTTAATGACTAGTGTCTTCCACGCAACCGCTTCGTTTGGAGGTTTCCGTAATTGTAACTCACGATAATTCATGATTTTTTTCATAATTTTCGCTAACTGAACCACTGGTGCATGCCCAATCGGCACAATTATCAAAGTCGGTCAAGGCGGCGGGTTAGGAAACGCTGCCTCAAGTCGAGCAGAGTTTTGTAATTCGGAAAAGAACGGATCGTTTGTTTCTTGCCACTCGTGAGAGATCAGATGAAGTTAATATGGTTGAGTTATGAGTAACTCTTGATGATAGTTTTATAATACCGTTCTATACGGTATCAACAAACTGTTGCAATGAATTTGGAAACCTATGAGGAGGCTTTTTGAGACCATCATTACCTAGCTCCAAAACAAAACCAAATATGACCTTACGATGAAGCTACATCTGTCAAATTAGTTGTCATTTAACCAGTCTGTTTTGGCCAAATCTCCAACATGTGCAAATAATAAAATTGTTTTATCAAAAAGTCGCCATAATCGTCCTACCAAGAGCTTAGTAATCAACGACTGCAGTATTGAAGATGTTTATCACACCCTGCGGGACCTGATCATATTCCAGCATTCATCATTAAAGATTGTGCCTCAGCTCTGGCTGAACCACTAACAACTCTAATTAATATATGCCTGAAAACATCAACTGTACCATCAATATGGAAAATGTCGAAAGTCTGTCCAATCGTCAAAAAGGGAGATGAAAGTGAGATGAAAAACTACAGACCAATTTCTATCATATGCAACATTGTTTCATGAAAGGACGTTCAACCACCACCAATATTGTAACAATCACTCAATGTATTGCAGAGGTAAATTGATGTAATACATAATTCAGATCTGCTGAGATGTAATGAGATCAAAGACCATAAATTAACATTTGGTAGACATATTTCACAAAAAGTTTCAGAATCTATGAGAGCTTATGGTTTCATTGTTAGCAATTGCAGAAACTTTCGTAATATTAAAGCTATGAAGCTGTTGTATTTCACCTACCTACGTTCGAAGATAGAATATGCAAGTATTGTCTAGAGTCCATTCTATGAGATTCATAACCATTGAAAAAGTTCAAAGAAAGTTCTGTAAATTTTTAATTTTCAGAATAGAGGATTCTTACCCTGAGAGAGATATATGAACGTTTGGAACTTTTTAGTTTAGAACATCTCACAAAATATGCGTTGCTCATATTTTTATTCAAATTAGTAACTGAGAGAGTTGGCTGTCCTAAAATTTTGGATCAAATACACTTCAATGTACCACGGCCAGTTTCGCGATCTCAGTCCATTTTTAGAAGAGCAAGAACTAACATTATGCTCAATTCTCCAATATATGTTATATGTATGAATTTCAGTAGTATTTGTTCCCATTGTGATATATTCTCTACTAACCTTCATAACATCATTAGATTTGCAAATCTAATGCTAATCTAAATAGGTAATTAGAATTGTTTTTTTTTGTTCATTTTATTTTTCGTTGTTTATGGTTAGGTATTGTGAATATAAGTTTATATTGTCCTGAAAATGGGTAACTTTTGGACAATAAAGCTATTATTATTATTATTATTATTATTTCAGTAACTAGTGAATCAGTAATAGTTTTACTAACTTTAGCTGCAATTTTGCTGCCTCTTGTACTTTTAGTATACATATTTTCGAAGCAGTTAAAAAATATGCATGAATTATTAGTACAAATTTTTGGACAACAATCCTGAAAATTATACATTTCTTGAATTCATTGACTTATTTTGATCTGATCTGAAGACAATGTTACTTTGACATTTGGTTTATTGCTTCTTTCGAATACAAAACATTTATCAAGCTAAATTCTGAATTCAGTGAATCTATTATTCACGTTTCAATCAATACTAATGGTTTGCCGTTTATAATGTAGTAATGGCTACAGCAATCAAGACATCATATATTGATATGAATGATATAAATAACTGATTAGTGAAACAATATTATGTTCTGTATCTTATAAGTACTCATTTAAAGTGAACTGAACTGAACTAATTTTATCTTTGGTGTACAACTTTCTTCTGGTATCTACATCAAAATTTCAAACCTGAGAGCGAAATGAAGTTATTTTGTACATAACCAGAGAAAATTTATCAAAAAAATGCCAATTTGGTGCAAAGTTAACCTCAGTTCCATTGAACTGTCACCTCAACTTTTACTACCAGCATATTAAGTATCCATCTGGCTGGACTTGTAGACTGAAGATAAACAAATTCCAAGGCAGTTCTGCAAGGCAGTTCTGCATGTCTAACCTCAGCTGAAATATCATCAGTTCAAAATTATTAGCCACTCTGTATGAATCACGATTACTCTAAACCCTACAATGGAACCGTATCCAGTACCTGATTGAACTTCTCACGTCAATTACCGACAAAAGCCATCAAAACCCGACACAATAGACTTCCACTAGATCGTTCGAATCGAACCGTCGTACCGTGTTAAAAACAATCGACGATATTCCAATCACGCGTGGCGCCTACGCCACTGCCGAGACGATTGGCATTTGTCTCACGCACGTTTCGATGAGTTTGCATGTTTTTCGTTCTTCTCTCTGAATTCTCAATTTTGATTTTCGCCGTGGTTCGTGCTAGACACGGCTATTGCATACCTAATCAATTTGTAGAGTGACTTTTTCGGCGTTCCGGGAAAACAAGATGATTAGATTTCGGGGAGGAGGTGGAAATGGAAAGAGAACCGATTTCAGCGCAAACCGAAAAGATTTGTATGTGAGGTGTGCTCTTTGAATCGAGTGTGTCTTGCTAGGTAAGTTTGACCAACATATGTTAATTTTCAATCTGCATGAACAAATGACACGTCATTAGAACAACTTGTTTTCTAATGCGTTTTGACAATGACAATGTTTCGAATGGGTTATTATATAAAAAAACGAATTTTTTATTCGTTTTTACAGAAGTTTCATATAAGTGTGTTTATATGGTTACTACTGACAAACGAACAGATCATTTTCAAATGGAGTCGAAATATAAAAATTTTCAATGCCCCAAGCTGAAACTTTAGATACCTTAGACCATAATCTGTTCAATTATTGAATACTTACATTATCGAAGGATAAGGTAGAAATGAGTATAATGATAATGAAAGAGAGCTGCATCTTCTCTTCATAGAAATCCTATTCTTTACGAAAGGACGATTTATAATAAGTACCTGATGTACCTGATTCTTTCCAAGAAGGCGGGATAATCTTTTTCGAACATTGTCAATTCTTCATGCACAGTGCACAGCCAAATAAAACGTAATTTCTTCGAAAAATATGCATTTCAAACATTCTCTGTTGAATGCTGGGCAGATCCTAATGGCCACTATATTGTCAGATTAGCTATATTTAGAGTCATCAGACGGTCTCTAACATCTTTTGAAAAGAAATCTAAAACCACCCTAACATTATTCCAACTGAAATTTTTGAAAACATGAAGGATTTCTTTTTGGTTACTTCAACAGCTGAGCTAGCAAAAACCCATTGATGAAAATAATAAATGAAACATTGGTGATGAAGCATAAGAGGCTAAAAATTATAGTTCCTATGCTCTAATTATCCTGAATATGTTTTTTTTAATTTTGATAGCTTGAATACAGGCTAATAAAACAAACGACAACTCTGTTAAATGAAAAGTAAAAGTAAGAAAAGTGAAAAATTGGCCTGAAAACCATTTTTTGATTCCAAAGTGGTTCTTTCAGCTCTTAACGAGAATACGGGGTGTTTATTAAACATGCGGGACAAATTTAAGGGGCTACTACTTGAACTATTATAAGAATATTTTGTCCTTTGATGATTTTTGATAGACTTGGTAGGTCATGTGTAGGTCCAATATTGGAAAGATATGGCCGATTGTGACACAGTGAACGAGAATGGGTAATTTTTCTCGAGTTAAGTTCCGTTTTGTTTTCAATACCTTGTAAAGTAACGTCAGAAAAAATAATGAACGAAATTGGTGAACTGCGGTTCTTTACAAACATCCAATATTTCAAAATATCATTCTGATGAGCTTTAACACGGAAACAGTTTTATCTTAGACAGACAGTATAATCAATATAACTAATGTGATCTTTGCATTTATCAAAATACACCACTATTCAAAAGGGTACATAAAAGATTAGAAAGCTTTTCTATCTCTCATTAATAATAAACGTTTTGATTATTGCCATGCTGCAATTTTACATAAAAGCGAACGAAAAATTCCACAACCACCTTCAAACAAACCACAATTTGCCTGTTGAAAATAAAAGGCTATGTTCAATTGTTATAGTCATGGAAACTTCATTCAGTCTGGCAACATAACAGTAGTGACGTCAATGCAAAAATATCACTAGTTGTTTTTTCACAGTGAGGAAAAATATGATTATTATCTGATCATCAGCAGATCACTTCTGGCAACACCGCGTTCCAGAACAATCGATATACAATTCCAGTATTGAGATTAGAGTTAGCGGTGGACGGTTGAGCGAGTAATAACGCCCTCTGGCGGACTCTAGTAACGCGTAATTGCAGTATTAATTACAGTAAGGACTGGACTAACGGCCATCCTGTAATCCAAATTATCCGGACGGAATGAAGTGTTATCTGGCCTGGTGCAGGCGGTCGCAAACTGGGGATATTCATAGGTTTGCAGGGGTGAAGGTATACCGGGTGTTCGTGGTTTCTAGGCAGAATTTGAAAGATTGATCTGGAAAAGTCTTAGCTCTTAAACAGTTGTTGCAGAAAAAGCTTTTCCATTAAGTTTCAGAAAAGAACGAACTGATCCTACTCGTCGACAAAATTACCTATTCCCACGGTTAATATACAGGGTAGGTCAATGAAAATAAGTCGAGGTCAGAGTAAACTCATGGATTTTCATTTTAGGTAGGAAATTTTTCAAGCAAATTTTCGAATATTTCACTTTTCCTCGTTGATCCAACCGTTATATCTTATATCCAAGTTCACTAATTTTTTTTCAACATTTCCTTCTTTTGAAAATTTAATGCAGTAGGTATAAAAACGTAACAAAAAATCTATCATCATCAATGTGAAGCTACAATGATTTTTATCAAGAAGTCCTTTATTTCTGTTCAAAAGTCAATGCTTCTAAGTTGATGCCTCTAGTGAAAAAATGAAAGCCGTTTATGCAATTTTTTATTGAAAGTAGAAGTGATGAATACTAAACTTGAATGATATTATCAGAATCAAAGTTCAATCCACTTAAAGTATATTAAAATAATTTGTCCGTTACGATTTAGGCCCAATATTTCAGTTTCTATGAGAACGGTAGGTAGGCTAGTATTACAGCAAAGTTGTTTAATATCGAAAATCTCTCATGACCAAATTTAGGAAGACAGGAGCAGTATCTTAAAAGCCCATAAAATTCACATTTTCAACGAATTGTATACAGATGACTTGGATAGATACTCAAGATTCAACAAGATGGGTTTCTTCTAAACAATCTGAAATGTTGCTCCACACAACAGTGGAAGAAAATTGAAATGCAGATAATGGTCGCTATAGGGGGACCAGCGAGTAACCTTGAAGTACTCCAAATGTAATGAAACATTCAGGAGATTTCTTACGTTTGTACACAGTACGGTCTTTTTTGTCGGAAAACGAGTAGATATTTTATGAATATGCACAAGAAGATATCAGTGTTATTCTGAAGTTTTCTAGCATATATCCTCCTTTGAAGTTCAAAAGTCTATACTAGGTTTTTAGAAGTACATTGAAAGATATTTCGTTACTGTTTGGGTAAAATAGATCAAGAATGACTATTCTGACTGAAATCGTTTTAACTGCGTATATTTATACCTCTCACATTTCTTTATAAATAAATGATTTAATTAAACAAATAATCTTCATTCACAAATAAATAATTTAGCAGTAAATTTCACAATGATCAAAAAGAATTGCTATAGTCGATCATAGATTGTTAATGTGAACAAAGCATGATAGGTCGATAAGTGCAAAAATACCTGTTTCAGCATTGGTAGGAATTACTTATAGAATACGACTATTTAGAATATGTATTTATATATGAGAAGGGTTAGTACTGTGAATCGACAATTGAAATTCAGTAAAATAGTTCAAAGTACAGGATATTTAGAATAAATATAATCGGCGAAGGTTAGTAATATGAATTAATGCGAGTCAATTATTAATTTGTTATAATTATTTGTACAAGCATAAAATTCTGCGATAAAGCAATGCTTGAATCACATTCTTAAGCCAACAAATTCCTTTTTCTGAAGCTACAAAGATTTTCTCCAGAGAATGGGGAGGACAATAGAACGACCGTTTTGTTTCTGCACTAGCCATAACTTTAAAACTTGTAAAAAGATACTTTAATTTCGCTTTTATCGCCTTCCTATAAAACGTCGACAGAATGGCCCTTTTTTCAATAAAACGTTCCTCGGCAATGCCAACAGAGACAAATAAACTCGGCTTTTATACAACATTATGCTGTTTTGAAACAATATTTTGATAACCTACTTAGGTGGCTTTATTAGAGAAGTAAACGTAAAACCCGACAGGGGAGTACTTCCCGACATGCTTTAAGGACCTAAGGAAATTTTCGCTCGTTTTATTGATGCTGCTCGTAAAGAAGAATAAAGCAGGTGCTTCGACAATCGTACACAATTTGAGATGATTTTTACAATGTTTCGAAGTACCTTTACCAGATGATATCAATGGAAGATCACACGTTTGTATTTCTGCGTATAAAAATATAATATTGTTTCATTGATGCGAGAAGTGATACTTTTTCTGCTATCACTCATTTAATATACTAACCTATATCCATCAAACAAACAAAGCGACCAAAAAACAATGATAGATGCGTGATCGAGGGATGATCACCACGCACATTTGAATCTATTGGGTAGAATAAATAAGCCTTACGCTGGCCAATCAGATTTAACTGCAATCGGCTGGCAGAATTCATTGTTAAAAAGTCGGAGTGATCAGTAACTTTTTAACCCATGAGGTGTGTACATATATATGTCAAGTATTGATGAGACAGAAGAAACTGTTAATTTGCTCCATCTAAAAAAAATTCTATATCCAGTTGCATATTATTAAAAAAATTAAATGAAATGTCGGCCATTCCTTAGAAAGACGTTTTGTAGCACTCCGTTGCTTAGTTAGACGGAGTACTACTACAAATGAGAAATGAAAATGAATAGGTTTCTATATTTTATTCACCAATAAATCGTTCTTTCGTATTGTTTCTGGTAAATCCAAATCATTTATTGAAACAGTTGATTTATTCATTGTATGGAAACATCAAAACTCATTCCATTTTCATTGTCATTTTTTGGATTTTTATGGAATATATAAGTAAAAGAGGCGATTTTCAGTGAAAGAATTATAAGTAATTGAAAATACCCTTCACACAAAGATATTTAGCTGAAAAATGTTGTTATTTCAGTTGAAGATGTAGCCTGGACATATTTTGTATTGAATAAACTCTTTCGATGACATAAATCTCACCATTACTTTCAACTACGCTAATTTCGATAAGTCATACGTTTACTAGACACCCTGTATATTGACAGTTCCACAGCTTACTGCAACTTTTCTTTGAGACATTTTCCTCTATGTCAAATACCATCGCTGCTATCGCTAAACCCTGTATACTCAATGAATAAATATTATTTATATTCAGTAATCTGTGAAAACACAATTTTATTTTGATTCAAATGAAACATTGAACTTTTCTTAAATCGACCAATTTTCATAAATCTATGGTGTACCACAACGAAGTTTTTTTAAGTACTTCTACTACAGAGAATGGTATACCTCCTTTGAAATTATTCAATGTTAGGTATACCGGATATAGTCTAAATACATTATTTTGGGTTTTGCCCAGCCTGTGGAATTTTACTCTGTATAACAGTCTTGTCATCGTTAAATTTAAAAGCACAGCAGTATTGCCCATTCGAAAATCACCAATTCAGCCGAATCAACACGTGTCAAAATTTGTGAAGTTGCCAAAAATCTTCTGGTTCATTAGCCAGGTGTAAATTTAGATAAACCTGAAAACTGAATAAGTTCAGGTCTGAATTCTTTCGCAAATTCATTTATTGAAGGAATTTACAGAACTCCTATCACACCCATTAAATTACAAATAGTCCTTATCGGATTAGAACAGATGATTAGAATACCCTAGAGATGAAAGTAGCATTTGGCGGATTTCAAATGAATCATTTCTGAAAGGGAAATTTCTTAAAACCACCTTCAAAACCATAATAAAATTGTTTCGAATAATATGTAGAAAGAAATGTGTTATTTGGAGTTCTAAGTTTATCTTGTAATATAGTTTAACGATTTTTTATACCCGTCGTAACTTTTGAACGAAAGGTTTGACTCGCGAAATTGAAAATACATTTACATATTCATAATCAAGCTCAATTATAAAGTTATTTGGTTGGTTGCTATAAATTTTCGCAGTTATAACTTTCATTGACAAAATTTTGATGCACTTGTTAACAGTTAGGAAGGTATCTAAGCCCAAGCGAAAGTTAATCTTCAAATCAAGCTGAATTGCGGAATTTCTCACGAGCCGAGCCGAATTTATACGAGCCTGAGCCGAATTTATACGAGCCTGAACCGAATTTATCCGAGCTTGAGCCGAATTTATACGAATTTGAAACGGCTTTCGAGCCGTTTCAATCTTTTCTGAACCATGAAAGGGTCCTGATCCATTTCCACCCCTCAGAGATGAATTTATAAGAAAACCCAGGTATACATTACATAAGGAAAACGAAAGTTGTAAAGTGAGTGTCCATCTTTTGGAGAAAAATATAATATACAGATAGTATCTAAAACATAATTTATTCGTGGGAATATTCCCAGTTTTGTCAATTCCTTCTTCTTCTCTCTTTTTATAGTCTTTACTTCCCTTTGGCGCAGTAGACCAAGTTTTGCCTATGAATATTACTGGAGTTTAATCCGAACACCAAAGCGTTATTTTTAACACCTCAACACGTGTTTCAATTACCAAGTGACCATCTTCAACAGGAAGAGTCCATTTACTAGAAACAACGAAACAAAAATCAATTTTTTTCACAATATTAGTTTATAGTTATTACCGATATCAATCCACTGCGTATCCAATATCGCGTTTACAAGAAGCATCTAACATTTGTACGGTGCCGTTATCAAAACTACGCATAAAACAGCAGGAAACGATAGCGTGTATCTTCTGTCGAAGGTCGCTCGTGTTGATAAACCTTGCATTTTATTCGTATTTTTCTGCTGTATAACCTTATACGTGACCTTAAGACGAGTTTTCCGTGATAAGATGCTCAGCTGTAATCAGGGAGGAGTCGTTATAGTTTCAGAGGTCTGTGACTGAATATTCCGCTGCACAGGATAGAGCGGGGACAAATCAGGTAAACGTACTGGCCACTCCCATCTCATCCAAGTAGTTGTGTATCCTGAATCGTATAACGTGTTAGACGTTACCGACTTCCTTGGCACCAAACCGCTCTCCCGCAGTCCTCTGCTCTTCTTCTACCGATTGGAGACGATAAAACGGGAATTAAACATGCCTCACACAAGTTCCAAGTTATAACACAAAACAAACACAAACGATTCTACTTCACCGCTTTAATATCCTTTTCGTGAAAGTTTTCCGCGCTGGCGAAGTTTCAACGTGTCATGAGATATTCATCAAACATTTAGAAATTTAAATTGCTGGGTTTATTTTCTAAACGGCTTGCTTGGAGGAAATTGAGAAAATGATGAAGTTGATTGGAACGGGGTGGGTTTCGATAAAGGGAGTTTTTATACTTGGTCTGCTGCTTCTGACGATCATTGATTTCTGTGTGAGAGATTTTAGAAAGAGTTAGGATGTTGCTGGAATTTTGATAGATGTTTCTGATTGTTCAGAATTTAACCATTCGTCGATATAATGTTTTAAATTGACAATTACAGTATAAAATTGATCACACAGTTCTGATGTTAATAAAAGCATCAAGAATACAGGAGTGGATTTAATGTTTGTGTAGTGCTTGGCTTTTTATTTCCCTAAACTTACGAAACAATCAAATATTTTGTGCGAGGAATTACTGAATTTGTTCAAGAATATCACTGCAATTGAAAAAAAGTCAGTGAAAAAACTTGTGAAATATTTTTTTTAATTGGGAACAATATTTCTTTGGAATTATCTCTTTTGAAAAAACTCTTGAAGAAATTCTTTCTAGAAGTAAAATTGTGGTCAACTCTTACATAATTTTCGAAGTGTGCCAATTCAACTTGTTTTCTAGAGAAAAGTATTCATCTCTGATCCAAACATGTATCCTCATTTAGATTCACATCCAACATTGGGCAAGCAAAAGAAAACTGATAGCGAATATAATGGGGAATGTTCCTCCTGACGAAAATCAAGTAGTTTTCATAAAAGAGCTCTAAAACAATGCATTTTAAACTTATCATTTCAAGCTATTTCTTAGAAAAATTATTTAAATACTTAAAAAAGAGGAATGAAATGATGCATTCAACATTCAAAGGGATTAGTTTCTATTTCACCATTTGGCAATTTCG
>WOGO01000597.1:0-22269 GCA_015342085.1 Leptinotarsa defecta | reverse complement strand
TGATAGGATAATTTTTTTGGCAAAAAATTTTCATAAAATATAGTTTGAGGAAATTTCAAGCAGGTTTTACACTAAATAACATTCTATCACAGGAACAATGATTGGAAGGGCAAAAAACAACCGATGAACTTGAAGCAGAAAGCAGTAACTGTTTAAAGCATCATCCTATATCAATCTCAAACATACATAGTAATGTACAATTTTGTACAGTTAAAAAGGCAGTTGCCGCTGACAAGTCGATGCCATAGACACCGAAAAAACATTAAAAAATGTCAAATAATTCTAAAATAAGAACCAACAGAATCAATAAGGCATTTCATGCAAAATTTCAATTTTCAGATAATAGTAGCTTTCATCATTTCCTCCATCTCGTGTGCTCCAACCCCTGAAGTACAACCAACCGTCCAACCAATTGCAATTTTAAAATTGGAAAATGAAGGTGTGAATGCAGATGGATCTTATCAATGGAAGTGAGTTTCATATTTTTTCATATTCAGATGTTTCTCCAAAACAAGCAAATTTCTATCCGATTTCATCAAGGTGTTTCAGTCATAGAGGTTATTGAGATCGTTATATTAGATTTTTGAATGCTTTCGAAAGTCCGGAAACAGCAAAGTGTCAATTTCTGAAATTGAAATCTTTTTAATTAATGAATGGGTGACCCTCTTTTATTATTATTATTATTATTACTATTCGTTTTACTCATTTTTATCATATCTTTTTTATCAAGTGAAAAATCTCGATAATAATTTACAGGAAGTCAAATAACTTTTTTGAATATATGTACTATTTTCAGTTCTGTGATATATGAATAGTGGTGAAGATCCCATGTCGATTGCTAACCTTTTTATGAATCACTCTATCAAAGTTTTGCCAGAACTTTTACGAGAAAATTTCCCGCAAATTTCTTCCCAAAATCATTGATGTGTATCGGAAAAGTGTAAGATAGATCGGAAAGTGAAAGGTATAAAGGTATAAAGAGTTTTAGAATTAGGGACTAGTTTTCTTTATCTCCTGAAGACGCCAACTTGGTTGGTGAAACGCGCTTCAAGAAAAATATTGCATTTCTGGTGACTGGGAAAAATGCTTGTTTTGGATTTGATTGTTTTGATACAAATATTGAATATAATGAATTCTATATTATATTTCGATAATTTCAATATCTGCTGAAAAATTACATCGTTCCAAATCAATCAAGAATAAAAATAAGAAGAACAAAATGTCGGTAACTTTAGTTTTTAATACATCACAAATCTAACTTTCAGTTACGAAACTGCCAACGGTATTAGCGCACAAGAGAAAGGGCAGGTGAAAGCTGGTGAAAACCCAGAGGAAATAGAACTAGAAGTTTCTGGATCTTACGAGTACACTAACGAAGATGGGTCTAAAGTTCAGATTTCCTATATTGCCAATAAAGATGGGTACCAACCACAAGGAGATGTCTTGCCCACTACACCAGCAATTCCTCCAGCAATCATTAAGGCTTTGGAATATAACGCTGCCCATCCAGAGGAAGAACAGCAGCAGAAATGATAAACATATATTGAATATTAAGTTTTTTCCTGAAGTTGTGAATACAAGTTTTGATGTATAACTTGTGTCTTCTTTTTTCCACATATTATCATGAAACATTAACGTGTGTGATGAATACGAAAATGAAAGAAATTAAAATCATAATGTTAATTAGAGAAGTGTCTCACAAACAATGAAAATAATTTCTTAATAGCATCAAAATTATTTCATAGCATTGAACAAATTTCGAAGAGGCAAGACACATTTTTTTGAATGGCATGAGTGGTACATTAGCAGTAATAGCAGTTCTATTTCAGTACTATTTTAGTAAGGTATCAATCATTCCAAAAATGATACACCACTCACTTCTTGTCACCAAATTCAGAATATGATAAAAAATGAGACGAATTTATCATTAGAAATGTATATTTATTTCATTAGGATAAAACATTCAGAAACTTTCTCACATATGGAAACTAGCATATGAGTGTTTTATCTTTGTTTGAATATTTTCTTCAATCTCTTCACTGAAAATGTGTGTTATATGAAAATGTACATACTGAAATTCTCGTTTCACATATACATAAAATATGATTTTATGATGATAACAACTCTATTACCTTTTGAATAGAATTAAACCATCAAAATTGGGATATATGTGTTTTGATGTATACTTGTGTCAATTATGTTATTATATATTTCATATAGATACGCATGTAAGCGCTATTGTATAGTAAAACACGTGTTGTGTTTTTGCAAAACTGATTAGTGAAAATCTCACAATAAAGTCTTTCTTGAATAAATCAAGACTAAGATAAAATATTCAAATCTCCATGATATAACAGTGAAAAAGTTATAAAACCTCAGATAAAACACTACAAAATATTAAAAAGCTCAACTGTAGATTCAAGCTCTCACGGCCCGCAGTCAAATGGCAACTATGGTTTGGTGACAATGATGAAATTGACTTCAAACGTTTCGCCCATAAATGTGACGGGCATTTTCAGTCATAGTTGAGATCAAAGCATCACGACCTCCTAGTTGGTAGACTCTTCAATCACTCACTACATATTGTAAAACTGAGTCCACCTGCCGCGTCTGTCCGTCTGTTTATTTGTTGGTCTGTCTGTCTGAGAGTATGAATAAAATGAACTCAAATTCTAACAAACAAATTCTCATAAGATTTTCACCAATGGACGTAGTGAGGTAGAGGAAGGTTTATGCGTAGATTCATTGATGTTTTGTGTAAATTGGTTGAAATATGAGAATGTTTTCCGTGCAAAGTCTAGGCGAAGGAGCAACCTATGTAGAAACAGAAAACTCCCATCGAAAACGTCAACATGAGTAATTTTGGTTACTCGAAACAAATGGTAAGACTAATCGAATATTTTCTAGCAGATCGACGATGCCGTTGCAAAGTAGGACACGAACTCTCTACCATGCGACTTCTGGGAGCAGGACTTCCACAAGGTGCAGTTCTTTCCCCACACCTCTTCTCTGTATATACAGCAGACGTGCCCAAGCCAGAGAACAACTTCAACAAGTTGGCACTCTACGCGAATAACCCAGGCGAGATCAACCAGCTATGCGCAAATCACCAGAAATTCGCAGCAGCAAGCGGTCCTATTAGAGAAATGGGCTAACCTTTGGAAAATCAGTATAAACCCTGACAAGAGTCAGGCGATACTGTTCACCCGGAGACTGGTACACCCGCAAGGAAACGCTGTCTTCAACGGACAAGAGCAAGATACCTGGGAGTCACCCTCGGCAGGAGACTGACATTCAAGTCCCACATACGACAGAGACTAAGGCTGGCGAAAGCCGGCCGACAAAACTTATACCCAATCATAGGCCGCAGGAGTAACATGGATCTACATGTGAAACTGCTTCTCATCAAGACCGTGCTATTTCCCATTATTCTGTACGCCTCCACTGCCTGGGTCCAGGCTGCAGCGACATACAGACGCAGTATCAGACGTTCATGAACGCTTGTTTATGAACTGTTGTTAACGCTCCAAGATACATGCCTAATAGATTCAGCTTTCGGGACCTGGACGTATTCGAAAGAATAAGAATACACGCCAGTCCAGCGATGCGTGACCTACATGAATCGCTCAACAGGGACGACCTCAGATTTCGCGAAAGGGATAAACACATGAGGCCCACGAAGCAGAACCAACGACCACCTATTAAA
This sequence comes from Leptinotarsa defecta, assembly GCA_015342085.1. Lineage (NCBI taxonomy): Eukaryota > Metazoa > Arthropoda > Insecta > Coleoptera > Chrysomelidae > Leptinotarsa > Leptinotarsa defecta. Next base: position 18,563 of record WOGO01000597.1, on the reverse strand, counting down.
ACTTGTATACAGATTACTAATACACACTTTCTTACAGATATATACAGACAAACATAGTTCGCGACCAAAAGACACTTATCTCCGGTAAGGTTAAGGGGACCCCCATGCATACATTACATTTAGTAAAAACACGATAAATTAAATCAATAGATCACGAAAGTGAAAGTACCTGAAGGCTGTCTTTCGACCGCAGGAGGTCAGATGTCAATCTTGCTGAAGTAGCCATCAGCAGAGGCATCCACCCCCACTCAGGGATGAGTGGGTGTGGATGGACGAGATTCTAGCTTCTGCACACAGAAACCGTGTGGGGAAGATTATATCTCATGTCACTCAACCCCGAGGGCATGGGGGGAGAAGTGGCAGCCTGTGCGAAGACAGAGAACTTCCATCGAAAACGCTGACTTTACCGTTTGAAAAATTGTCACATTAAATGAAATAAATGGAAAGGCAGATATTAATTTTCCACAAACTGTATGAATTAGGTACTCACATGCATTTTAATTTCACCATTGAAATTCAATGAACATTTTAGGATTTATCGCAAAAATATTGCGCGACCAAATAAATGCAAGTGGTCTCACACACCGATGCGGAACGCTTGATAAAGAAAGGTTGCAATTGCATTGATTTTGTTTCATATTGTCTTTAAGTGGGAACTTACCCAATTCGAATTAAAATTGATAGTTGTAAACATACTTTCCTCAAAGTAAATTTCCTCAAAGGCCATTTATTACATACAAGCTGACGCGACTCTATGACAGAAAAAACATGTAGGCAAATGTCGTCTGCTCCACTTGCAATGCCAGGCGAGTCGATAGTTAGTGAAACAATCTAGTTGTGGATAAACGGAAAGATGTTTTGGAGATAGAATATTTTTAGAAGAGATCATTGTTTGGAAATTAAAAAGGTTTTTGGCTTTCTTCTTCTCCATCATTAAAGAAAAATTTGGGAAATTTCCAAATAAAGAAAGAAAAAAAATAACCACAATGTGCATGTACAGAAGTTCCTTTCAGATACAAACTGGAACAAACTTTCGAAATCACACCAAAGGAATATTTTAGAAACAACTACTTTTGTTGAAAAATTAAATTACCCAAAAATTACTTTCTCCCATTCAGTTTTCACTACAAACATTCGTTATGGGATTTAAACAGATACCATTCATAGAAACGCTACCCAATCTATCTATCTATCTATATTTTTAAATGCGAATGTAACTCACTTAATACTCATTCATTCATGTCTGTTTCTCCTTACTGGTGAGTCCTAGGAAGCTAAAATTTGGTATATAGGTGCTTCTCAAGTATTAGATGCACACTAAGAAAGGATTTCTGAAAGTTTCCGAAAGTTTCTCCGGTTCGTTTCATGTTGTAGATATGCAATAAGAAACAATTTTTAAATATTCCATCTGGAGCGCCAGCTGTGGGGAAAAGGCCTGTTTCTCAGTACCAGTATATTTTAGGAAGCTGGAATTTTGTATGTAGGTTCGTTTTATGTTGTAGATGTGCAATAGAAAAGGATTCTCAAATATTCCAACTGGGGTGCCAGCCGCGGGAGAAGAGCTCGTTCATAAAATAAAGTTATTTTTCATCACTGTTTCTCCGTACCGGAATATTTTCGGAAGCTGAAATTTTGTATGTAGGTTCATTTTACGTTGTAGATGTGCAATAGAAAAGGATTTTCAAATATTCCAACTGGGGCGCCAGCCATGGGAGAAAGGCGCATTCATAAAATAAAGTTATTTTTATCACTGTTTCTCCGTACCGGTATATTTTCGGAGGCTGGCATTTTGTCTGTAGGTTCGTTTATGTTGCAGATGTGTAATAAGAAAGGAGTTTTAAATATTCCAACTGGGGTGCCAGCCGCGGGAGAAAATGGTGCGTCCATAAAACAAAATTTACTTTTAGTCACTATTTCTCCATGCCAGGGGCTAACTATAAAATTGCCACTGACCACATCAAAATTAAGTTCATCAGATATCAGTTTTTGATAGAGGTGAATGTGACGGATTCACTCAGTTAAGTTTTCAGACAAACGAACATTAACAAATCAGATTCTCTCTGAAATTGAGTCGAAAGTGAGGAGCGTATACGCTTGGTCAGAAACAGAATTTAAAATATGGTGTTAAAGGTCTAGAAATTGTCAGAAATTCTCATAAAGTAGCACATCAAAGTCGAAGTAATTCTCAATTGTATACAGCAGCCATGTTTTTCTCTTTGTCACATTCCAAAAACAAACACAATAATTGATAACAGTGTTATGAAAAATTATGTAGTTCTGGCTAGGAATGCTCTCGACAAATTCTCAGAAGTAAGTGAAATGAATTGTGTGATATGCAAATAATCTTGTTCGTTCTCAAATATTAAAAATTGTAGTTATATATTTTCATTGGACTCATCAGATATTTTTCAATAATATAAATTCAGCTACTTCCTCATTTGCTCACTGTGGAACAAAAACAAATAATTTACTCAAAAATAAAAATTACAAAATAATTCGTCGAAAACAAAGAGAAATCAAGCGAACCTGCACTTCATTAAATTCTTTGAAAATTATTCGTGGTAATGACATAATTCGTGTCAATCATTATGTGAAGATGCACAAATCTTGTTTACTTAAATAATTAGTACTAATTCATAAATCAATAATAAATAATGAATGAAAGTGTTGCCTTCACTACTTCTCTGGTATTACGTTCTATTTGTTGATATTTTTAACGATATTTGACAACAATTCCTTTTATGAAAAACACAATATTTGAGCTCTTCAACATCAGTGGGGACTATTTTGTAATAGATCGTATAAATACTTTGGATCGAGAACTGCATTTTAGTAGTTACCAACAAGTGTTTATGATGAATCTGGTGAGTTTTTGGTGATTTAAATCAACTAAATTTGAAAATGAAGAAGGTGTCAATGCTCGGAAAGCATTTTAAACTTGAAGTGAAATGCAAGTGAGCATGATGACGAGCACTAAGAAATATTGTGTATCAATTTTTCAAAGTACATTAATCGATAACCCATCTCTATTTCAATTGAAAAATGTAACGGTAAATACACTCAAAATTGGGGATTTAAGAAAAAGGATATTTTCAATTATCACAGTTGAAAGTTTCGTATCTAACTTCTAACGCTCAGTGGTCATTCGCAATATTGTTCTTGCAATATATTATATAATCAATGGTGAATCTTTTTCACCAAACACTGTTCATTAATATATGCTCTGTATAAAACACAGCCAATGAAGGAATTTATCAACATCTCTACCCTGAACCGCTCTTAGATAGAAAACAAAATATTCTGATCGAAAACAAAAAATTAATTAATGAAATTTTATTCAGAATTAACATGGTTGTTTATATAATAATCAACAAGTCTGATATAATTCAAAACTTGACGATGATTAAATTGAAATATTTATATTTTTAAGAGTGACTAGCTTTTAGGAAAGAAAGTTTTTGGCTTTCTACTACCTCATCTTGATACAAAAAAATGTGAGAATCTTCCAAAGAAAGAAAGGAAGCAATCATATAGATACAACCTGAGTGGAGAAAAATGTTTTTTGTATAATTCAGTGTTCACATAAAAAAATTTGTTTCGAAAGAATGTTTCTATCATGTAATTCAATGTTTACATGAAAGTTGCTATTTCAGGAGGGCTTTTTCTTTCAGTTTGTGTCTGAAAGTTACTTCTTTCCATTATCTACACATCTATGTATAGAGTTACTTCTTTTAAAATTGATTGCTTCCTTCCTTTCTTTGGAAGATTCCCACATTTTTTATATCAACATGGAGTACTAGAAAGCCAAAAACTACCATTCCTAAAAAATTGAAGATGATATTTTAGTCAAATTCAAACCTCCGGAGTTTATGCAAATAAATGTCCCTAAAATTTAATGTCCATATGTCAATATTCAAAAAAGTGTTGACATTCTGGTCTTATCATTCAAACGATTAATTTGGAACACCGTTATAATGAAAATAGAATTCCCCACTGCAGAGTATTATTGTACAGTCCGTTATTTTATTCTGTTAGTGCTGGTAGTTCATGTACACGGAATCATCAGAGGTGTATCAAATTGCAATAAATAATTCATCGGTTGCTAAAATATGAATATCACTGGAGTTCTATCCTAAAACCAAACCGTTATTTTCAACACCTCAACACATGTTTCAATTACCAAGTGACCATCTTGACCACTTGTTGATGGTGATGGTGATGAAAGATTAAATTATAATCTTTCTCTTCAAGATGATCACTTGGTGCTTATCTTGAAGAGAATTGAAAATCAATTCAATATTTATTTTCAATTAGGCTGAAGGGTGAGCAAGATTTATGTTTCCAAACACTTGCAATCCTACCAGTCGTAGAGATCATTTTATAGCAAGAATATATTCATTGAAAATTTCCCAAAGATTTGAGTAGAGCTTTGAAACTGAAAAAACCGTCAGAATCAACATAAAATGCACCTTCAGGTTATTTCACAACGCTGGCACACCGCACGGTCTGATACTTGCACCGACTATGGTTCTATGTACCTACTTTACAAATAAAACAATTTGCCATCCAATTCAAAGCCTTGCCATCATTGACCACTTCAGTGAGATGAAGATGATGAAGTGAATATTACTGGAGTTTTATCCCAACACCAAACCGTTATTTTCAACACCACGGCAAGTGTTTCAATCACCAAATGATCATCTTCAAGAGAAAGATTAAACTAAAGATGAACAATTGGTGATTGAAAAAATTGATGAGATGTTAAAAATAACGGTTTGGTGTTGGGATAAAACTCCAGTAATATTTATTACTACACCAAAGGTTCCAACAATGCATTACATGATTAAGTGAACCTTAACAATGAGGATTTTACAAGATTTGCAAAATATTGTTACATAGAATGAATATTGAGATATTACCAGATTACTTTTTTCCCTGAGTTATTATTATTCACATGCTGAAAGTCACGACCAACAGTACCCTTTCAGATTATGAGAAAGAAACAAGGACGTAAAAAAGTACCCTCCCTTTTTTGCCAGACCAGATATCAAGGTCAAGCGATATTTACATAACGAGATATCATTTTCAGTACTTTTCTTTGGAAATATAGCAGTGTGTGTGATATATTTTCCTTATTATTCAATACTTATTTACTTTCGAAAATCGGACCAGCCGTTCCTGAGAAATTGGTAGTTTTAGTTTTTGATGAATCTGCAAGTAAACTACAACTAAGTATTAAAATTTCAATAAAAAAGTTATTCAAAGCTCACTTCAGAGTATCCCAATGAACTTTCACTATCCACTTAGTAGAAATAATGAAGTCTGTTTACAAATTCATTTCATATATTTTGGAAATTTTCAGAAATGATTTTGTAAGTTTATATGATAATATCGGACTGTTTTACAAGTAACATAAATTCATATTACCTATTCATATATAAGATGAATAGGATAGTATCCGAGAATTATTTAACAATATTTCTCGTGAAGACTGGAAGTTGACGTTCAACTCTAAAATGTATTGTCCTTCATTGTAGCTTTCAGTATAAGGCAACTAGATGAAACTAGAGTCCATAAACAAATCATTCTTGATTCATTACCAAACAGTGCTGTTCGATCCAGTATAGGTATCGTCGGTGGTGCTAGGCTAAACCAAGATACCATTGCTGGACTTAACTGTCCCTGTAGTGCAAGCCTGGCTACGTAGAGGTTATGATGCAATTTAGGGGATCGACAAAAGACAATCCACGAATAACCAAAAAAATATGAGCCTTCTCAAGGTGGTCATTGACAAAGCCAAGGTTCGACAGACAACGCTTTTTCGACCACCATAGGTATCATCAGTGCTGATAGACTGAACTAATACTGCCCAACATCTTGACTAGCCTGAGTAGGTAGTGACGATTAGATCTTCCATTGCGAAGACACTATCTGAAGGATTATCAGAAGGATATCATGAATATCAAAGGAAAACCCAAAGACGTCAGTTGCAAAACCAGGCTATGACAACGACCGCTGAACGAGATTTGTCCTCTGCCCTTCATTGCAGCTATCGCTACAAAGCAGTTAGATGAAACTAGAGCCCAGTCTAACATTACTCATCAAAACAGTGAATTGTGAATGATTCATGTTTGTAATCCATTTTCATCTAGTAGTTTTGCAGTAAAAGAGAGAGGACGAATATCATCCGGCGGTCTATGTCGAATTTGGCTTTGCAACTGACCACCTTGAGGAGCCTAGTTTAATATATGTGATTGATAACTTGTTTACTTTATGGTTATTCATGATCACTTAAATGAAATGAATAAAAAACACTTTTGTCTAAATACCACTGGTAGATTTTATTTATACGACCGGTTTCGGGTTTGACCCCATTATCAAGTATAAAACTGAAATCTAAGGTTTGAAATATCGGTTATATTAGACTGTTCAGGTATGCTGCAACGACAGGTATTTGAGAGACAGGTAGTTGGGCGAACCAAGATGCCAACTTTTAAAATTCCACTCTGAAAACGCTAGGGGTTAATAAACTCATAAATTCAAGAGAGGAGACCTACATAAATGGAGTTGCTCATTTAGGGGTATATGTTTATTTCTGATATTCAGGGATTGAGTCTTCTGTTAATCCCATAGATTGCGTCTTCGTAGGAAATATCGGCGCCTCTACTTGTTCACATGGCGGTCCAACATGTGTGAATCCTCTTTGTAGTTTTTTTGGTAGAATACGTTGTTGACAAGGAAACAGAAAGTCAGGATCATATTATGAAACAAAAATCAAAAGGAACATCCAAATAATCATCTCAAACGCACTCTGCCTCGCACCCACATCTAGGTACAGTGAACTTTTGAGTTCACAATTACAATTGAGCAATTACAATTGAGCTCAACCCACACCTTCTGACTCAAATACTTTAGTAATTGAAAAACAAAAATCTTACTAAATACAGTGGGGCAAGCAAAATATATGCATGTATTAAGAAGAAAGTGTGACGTTTTCGTGTTGACTGTGCTGTTCTGGCCCTACCTAATTATTGTTGTTATTCCTTCTAAAAAATCACAGTTTAATGTTGCAATACCTTCAATTATCACCTCATCATGAAACAAACCAAAAGCTGCATTTGATGTATTTCTTTTATTATATAGTTATTATATTCCTTTCGAGACAGAATGAAGTCGTCAATGCATAATTTATTTGCATTTAACTGCGTGCGTTTGTTGGTTATTTTCTATAAAGGTTAATTGAATGATAGTACCTACGAGTATACAACAAAATGAGAATGCTCAATTATCATTTATATTCTCAACTTCGTTATACTGCAATACAAATTCGTCATACATATCAAAGTGTAATGCGAATTCGGAATAATATATTACCTTTCATAGTATTTTTTCTTCAATATTGAATAACTCAATTCACCAGTTGGTCATATTCATTATTGAAAATGCGAAATTGAGTCAAAATCAATTATTTATTTTCTGAAACTGAATAGAAACAGTGTTTGTTCTAACTCATATTACCCTTGATATTTTATGAAATGGAGATTCTTTACCCGCATGGTCTTAATATTTTTGCAGGTACTTGGCTTACTGGCAATCATCACCATCTCATTTGCTGAAGAGCAGCCTCTTCAACAACAAAATTCTAATGAGCCGATCGCTATAGTGAAATATGAAAACGTGGGAGTTAATGAGGATGGATCATATCAATGGAGGTACATTGTCATAAGATTCAAAAAGCGAAAGTGAAATTGAAGTAAATTTTCCAGCCACTGATTATTTAATAACTTCCAAAACTTTGCCTATGATATAACATACATAAAAGTTTAGCATTTTTCGAAGATCTATAACTGGCACAAAATAAATATAAAATTAACCCCAAATATTTTCATATAATTCTAGATCTTTATAATAAACATTTTATTTGACCAGTGAGATGATTCATATACGTTATGATTCGCCCTTTTTTAATCGACTGCTTCGTTTTCTTAGAAAATTAATAACCTTCCAGGTCCGATGCTCAAAATTCAAGTCTCCAGTTTCAAAGGTTAATTTTCATAAAAGCTGAAAGTTTATTAGACGATATTCATTTTTCCCAAATGAATTCTTCTTTAAATTTTTGATAGTTCAACCTCATTACCTATCTTGGAAAAATATGGATGAATTTTCAAAAATGAATTCATTATCTTTTCTAAAAGTATTCGTTAATATTTATAGATCTTTTCTTCTCTTTTTTGAAGTTATCTATTTTTCATATACTAATGAAGAAGTAGAAAATTCAAAAAAACATGTTCACTCAATATATCTGAACAAAATGAATGCTAAAAAACAGCTTTAATTATGATAAATCAAAATGCCAATATTGCTCACGAAGTGAAAAATACTAGACGAGTATATTTTGTACCCCAGATTTTTATTGTATCATGTATTTCATGAAGTAAAAAGTTATTGTAATATTTGCAAACGTAGGTAACATGAAGAAAGGGCTAATTTCAATTTTTTATTTTCGGTTCCAAAGGTATTTTACTCATTATTCAGTGGGCTATGCTTGAAGATAGGCAGTAAACAAATCTGAATGAATGAATTTTAAATATTCAAGCTAGTTTCGGATATACCTACACAATAGATTAAATGGATTGAAGCCTATCAGAAAACAACTACTCCTCAGGCTAATATCACGAACGGCGTTGGATTATATCCGACAGGCGTCAGTGCAGGAATCTTCACAGAAAATGTCCTGTATATGCAATTGGCAATACAACTGAAAGAGTCGACCTCCAAATTTGGAACGGGCATACTTTCAGACCGGTTTCGGGCTCATTAGCCACTCGTTAGTGCAAGATAGAGGCCATCATCGACCTAAAGTCAATGATATTACATAATTGAAAATCGAAATTCTTTCAGAGTATTTCATTCCTCGTCCTAAGTTGGAGCGAACAACAAAATTGTCACTCCACCTCGTGGACGAGGTACTAACCAACTGCATATCCGAAATTTGTCCGATTCCTCGGAAAACTGCTCATACCAAAATTGAAGGTCGACTCTTTCAGTTGTATTGCCAATTGAATATGTAGGAAATTTTCTGTGAAGATTCCTGCAGTGACGCCTATCGGATATAATCCAACACCGTTCGTGGTATTAGCCACGGGAGTAGTTGTTTTCTGATAGGCGTCAGGCCATTCAACCTACTGTGTAGGTATATTCGAGACTGGCTTGAACATTTAAAGTTCATTTCTTTAGATTTATCGAAGAATAGTGTTTGACCATATCTGGAAAGTTTTACCTGCAGTATGATGGTTATTGACCTCGATGGGTACTTAATCCTCGAATAGGTACCTACCATTCTCATTTCCACTTGTAGTTGAAAACTTGATATTTATGCCGAACACATTTCATCGGTATTTTAACCGCCGGGAATTTCCCAACATTTAAATACTTAACAAAAATATTAAATATCAAACTCTCATTAGATAAATTGACTCTTCATGAATCTCACAAAGAAGTAACCTTGATTTCTTTAGAATTTTAGTTTTGTTGGAAAATTTACGGGCCCTGAACTCAAAAACAATTTTGATTCTTGATGGCATTCGCTTACGAGAGTAAAAAAATTATATATTCAACTTTCATCTCTCTATATTTTCCATATTTTTATAACCTGCATTTATTAAAATCCTAAAAACCATCAAATATCACATTGTTTCAAGGTTTGTCCTCTGCCAAAATAAAATGCTGTTTACAACATTTTCATATTATTTTCAATATAATAAAAGTATATCGATTCCCAGTATAACTTTCTCAAAATCTGTCATAATTGTGGTAGAGAAGCTTTTCAGACATTTTATGTTTAATATTTCTACACCTGTAGATACATATATACAGGGTGAGTCAGAATAAGACCGACAAACTCCGACTACAGATTCCTCGCCTCATTTTGAGATGATAAGTTTCTATCAAGGTAGGTATGTCCTAAAATGCATCCCCTCTGAGATACAGGGTGTCTAAAGTACGAAAAAATTTAGCTTTATTGTTTTTCTCTAAAACTCCTGGAGGAAAAATTTTCAAAATTGGTGCACTAATCAAGGTTTATCAACGTGATCATTTGAAGTTGTGATTTTTAATTTTCGTAAACCAGTGGCGTAGTTTAGAGGGTATGTGGTCATATTTTTCTCATATTTTCTTCGGACAACTGAATTGACAAATGAGCATTTGACATCAGTTGGGTTCATCGATACTCAACCTAAAAGTCATATTGCGAAAAACTGAAGATATGTCCTGAGAAGAGACATAACATCCTGTGTGCAAAAATCGCATGATGCAACTTTCTAATAACATAGGAATAATTGTCAACCTCCTGAACATTTTTTAATGTTGGGAGTATTTATTACATAGTACAGGTAAATCAGAATGAGACCGACAAACTCCGTTTTTTTATTCATCATATTATTTGAACGAATCGATTTCTAAAATTCACCGATATGTGACCATACATTTTTGCATGATGATTATTTTGAAACATCAACCGACAAACCCAGCCTCAAATTTTAATACTCCTGTTAGATATCAGTTAAAAACTAAAATAATATTTGCGAAAAACTGAAAATAAGTACTTTTGATTTGTTAAATTTTATTTTCGCGTGTCATTATCAAAGTCATTTCATACTGAATTATCTACAAAAATATTTTCCAATCATCATGTTTTTGGTGAAGAAAAACAATTATGGTGTATTAATATCTACTCAAATGATAGAAACGGTTTATAGGGTAGGTACAATACATAGAAACAAAAAAGGCTTAAAGTAAATGTTCAAATTGGACCACCATTGTGTTCGATACATAACTGGCATCTCCGTACCATTGACTATCCACGCTTTGGAATACTCCTGGTGTATCATGTATTAACGTATATGCTGCTAAAATTCTTGCCGTTAAATCTTCAATCGACTCTACAGGTGTCGAATACACCAGGGATTTAAGATATCCTCGCAAAAAAAGTCTGGTGACGTTAAATTTGGAAAACGTGCAGGCCAGTGTATGAGACCACTTCTACTGTAGCATAGGAAAGAATCCTGTGCTATTTATCGCCAGATGGTACTAGCTGACCGTCTGCGAAATAATTAGTGGCAATTCAGCTTTGGCGACTAATAAGGTTTTTTTTGTTTCCTTTTTATTTGACCTTTCGTTTTTTATTTCCAACTTTATTCTGTGAATTTCGATGCCGGCACACCAAGCTGACAGCCTTTTGGAATAAAATGTATTTGTTAAATCTTGCAAAGCGAATTTTTCTTCCTGGTGTTAGTATTTTGGAGTCGTTATCAAAAATCAGCAATAAACTTAGGCATTCTGAGACACCATTACTATTACCCAGAACCTATACAAAATGATCCCTGTTACACTACCTACCTATCCACCGATCATGGAATGTTACACCAAGAAATTGACGAACGATTTGTTGAAAATGGGCCGGTACTCACTACTCCGTCATATTACAACCACATCCTTTGACGAACCAATAGAGGTACTTCTTCAAGTAGCTTAGGTTAAACATGTTCAATAAAAACTCGGTGATTCTGTCCATTCAAACGGGGGGCAGAAGATATGGGCCAACGATATGATTTTCGATAATTCCTATCCAAATATTAACTGAAAACTTCTATTGGTAGTCTTTTCTTCTACATCTTCTTCGTACATCCAAAAAACTATTCACAAAATACTCTACGAGGGCCATAATCACCAGCATCTGAGTCCATCACCTTCTGCAGGCGAAATGGGTAAAAATGATTGTTCACGTGTTGATTGTGACACTTGTAAACTATAAGTACGAAATGGCTCGAATGCTCGTAGAAGGATCTGCTTCTAATTGTTCAAGAATTTGTACTTCCGTAAAATTATCTCTTGCTTTATTCGTACCACAATGGTGTTTACTGAATTTATAGGTTTTCTTCAATCGTTGATGCAATAAAAGTAGTGAAATGTGGATGACGTGTGTTTGGATATCTATTTTGATATAATTCAGCAGCGGCTCTGGCATTTCCCCCTGTTTCACCATCGATCGACAAATGAAATGGGATTCACACGTATTATATCTAACTCAAAAATTACGATGATTTTTGTTTCACTTCAAACTATTGAAACAATGGCTCGAAATTTCCTATATGACTACTGTATATTACGGTTTAGTTCAATCGCAACTCTCTTATGGTATTATTAAAGGTTGGGCAGGTATTAGGGATACCTACCCACTTGAGATGTCTGGATACTTTACAAAAAAAATTCTAAAAATTCTGTTAAGTAAAGGTAGAACGTTCTCCAGTGACCTCTTATTTGAAGAAAGTAATGTCCTAGATAAACGGTAGCTATACTGCCAAAAGAGTATTCTGAATGTCGTTGAGAACAAAATAAAACCAGTGGAACATATAATAATATATAATACCCGTAGAAAAGAAGCCCCTAGATGCCAAAAATTGGTAGGTCGAAGACACTAATTATCTTAGCCCAAAAATCTGGAGCATAGTACCGGAAAATATGCAACTTATTAATAAACAAGTTAAATCCAAATTCAAGAAAGAACTGAAAAATTGGCTCAGAAATTCTGATCAAACTCTGTGTCATCAAATTATTAATCAGCACACTTTCTAAAAAATTAAACCCCCTGTAGAATGAACTCAATAAAAAATACTTAATTTCAATCCCATCATGTCCTTATTTGTTTCATATTATGTATATAGTTTTTTATGCTAATTTATTTTCATCAGTTTATATCTATTCATTGTATAGAATATTCTTACATACATAATTTTTAGTTTAATTATAGTTTAGAATTTGGCAATATCATGCACAAGGAACATTTTTTCGGAAATTTTGCTTCTGTGATGCCTAATACGTTCATTTACCGAATCTCTGTTATATACATGTGATCAATATGATGAATAAACATATTATTATTATTATATATTCTTCAAATGAATATACCATTTTGACACGATCTTCACTGACTGAAATGATGAGATGACTAGACAATATTACAAACTTGTTTGGGTTCTGTCAATCATGTCTAATGTAAGTACCTATAGATATATAGTAATAGTAGTAGTTTATTTAAATAGGAATTCCTAGTATACACTAATAAAAAACATTTAACTTATTCAAAATACATTCACTTAAGATTCACTTAAGAAAATTATTTTATAACTATAAAATTAACCCTCATATCGTTATATATTCAAGAATTATATCAATCAAGTATTACTTTGAAATCAAGAAGAAGAAGAAAATGAATTCATATGAATATAAAAGTAATCACTAATATTATATGTCTAGTAAACAACATTGGGTTGATTTATGATGTATTAAATTAGTTTGTGTTTAAACATTGTTACTGTCCTTGCATTTTTTTATCATTTGTTTAAGTATATTATAGGAATCTAAACCTTTGAAGAACAGAGAATTCATGACCCTTTTCAGATTTGTTCTATTTATATGTAAATTTACACTATTTCTATAGTGTAATAATTGTGGATGCTATGATTTAAAACAACAAATTCATTAAAATATTCAGGTTGACCTTCCTGTGTTATCTTGAATATGAATGTCATCTTATATATAAAAATGGATGTTTGTTGGTTGGTTGGTTGGTTGGTTGGTTGGTTGGTAAGTGATAAACTTCTACATCGCTCAACCGATCGTGATGAAACATGACATGAATAAGTTATTTTTCATAGAGACGGTTTTCAGGCTATCAATTTTTCTGTAACTTGCCACTAGATGGCGCTAAAGAATAGTTTTTTGAAAGAACTGTTCTATAACACTGCGCATGCCTAAGTTCGTTGATGTTGATTCTGTCAAAACATTGGAACAGCAGCGATACAGCAGTAGTACTAGTTAGTACTACAACTACCAAATTCTACGCGGGCGAAGCCGCGGGCAACAACTAGTAGTCATATAAAACAATCTGCTTACAACTAGTAATTTCAGTGCATCCAGCATTAAAGCTATAGGTGTTAATTTATTACATCCCAGAATTACCCTCATCCCTCTATTTTGCATTTTTTGTAATTGAGATGTTTCATTCAAATATAATAATGAGCTGCAATAATCAAAATGTGGTTGAATAATGTAATTATAGCAAGTAATTCGAGAGTTTATGGAAAGATGGCTTGATATTCTTCAAAAGAAAATCTTTTTTTTTATATTTTATTTTTGATGTACTTGGCATGCTTGTGAAAATTTGATTATTAACAATGAATCTAAGATGTTTAAATTCAGTTTCAATTTATAGTTGAGTATTTTCTATTTTTATTTTGATGTCATTTATGTTTATTTGATCATATCTATTATATTCACAATTATCATTGCCTTCGTTTTTTGAACATTCAATTTCAGTTTGTTCATTTTCTTAAATTTTCAATGTATACTATTCATTTTTGTAATGGCTGCATTTCGATCGATATTACTTTCAGAAATTAGTGTGTCATCTGCAAAAAGATTTATGAATTCACACTATGTATTACTCAAGCCTATGTCAACCAAATACAAAATGAATAAAAGTAGCCCCAACACACTGCCCTGTGGTACTTCAGATTGAATTGTTATTTCCTCAGAAATTGAATCACCCACTTTGGTCCACCCACCGCCTTCTATTGTTCAAATAACTCCTAGAACTTTACCAGAGAAACCCAATATTTCCAACTTTTTCAACAAAATGCTTCTATCTATAGTTTCGAAAACCCTTTTGAAATCAACAAAAACAGCCACAATATACTTTTCCTGATCCATATTTTTTTCCATTTGGAAATAGTCAGTTGCAAAGATGTTCCGCATGAGTGTTTTTTTCCTGAAAGCTGACTGATTCAACATAATTATTTGATAGAGATCTAAAAAACTCTTCAACTTGTTTATACACTGCTATTTCTAAAATCTTTTCCAGTCCGGGCAATGTATTAACAGGACGAAAATTTATCGCTTCTATTGTGTTCGTAATTTTTGGTATAGGTGTTACTGTTGTTAAATTTCATTTCTCTTTGATACTCAAAGTTTTGAATTTCGACATCTGAATTTTACTTTTTCTTTGTTTGTTTTCAATCCACGTTTGATTTTGTATACTTTCAACAATATCTTTTATACTCTCCTCAAAATATATATTGAAAATTGAAGTAGCTCGCCATCTCATCTTCCTTTCTCACTATTTTGATTTTATTATTGATATTGAAGATTGTTTTTTCAAAATTGTTTTTTTTCCCACAATTTGTAAGTTGCTTCAAACTTTTCCACATTCATTGCATCATATCTATATTTATCAATTTGATTCTCATATTATATATTTTTTTTTCATTTTTAGTTTATTCACAAACTGATTTCTATAATATTTATACCTCTCCCAATACCCAGTTTTATCAGCATCCGTTTTTATAAAGTTTTCATATGCTCTATCTCTTTCCCTTGCAATATTTGTCAATTCCTCATCATTCCACGGACCTCCATTAGTTCTTTTGCCACAGATTTAATCGGCGCTACTTCGTTCATAATCAGTTCACAGTTATCATATAGAGAGTTGACATTCACATCATTACAAACCCAATTGACATCTCATAATCATGTTTTTATAGCAAACAAATAATCTTCATTAAGATTTCTAACCTTTATCATATCCCAGATTTTCCCATCAATAGGTATTCTTATTATTCAATGTATAACATATATAATAGAGTGATCACTGATTTTTGGAAAATAATGCACATTTGCTTTCACATTTTCTACGTTAGTTATTACATAATCAATTAGAGATTCACTTGTATTTGTAACTCTGGTGAAATCATTCACATTTTGTTGCATTCCAAACATATTCATAAGATTCATCTATTACTTGTTTGCTATAAAAATCGTTCTTTTCATTAAAATCAATATTTATATCTCCTACTAATACCATTTGGTTATTATTCACAGAAGATTCCCCTAATATATCTTCTAATTTTTCTAGAAACGTCCTATCACTAGCACTAGGAGAATGGTACACTCCACCAATGAACCACTTTTGATTCCCTAATTAGACGGAAACAAACTGAATCTAATAGTTTCCTTCCAATAGAGGAGAGTGACCAAATATGGAATACAGGCATTTCTATCAAACAAAACAAATGTTTTATTACATTGTTGTTTTCGTCCTTTCTTTCTTGCCTATTTTGCCCTTAAAAGGCTCCGCAATATTCAACACAAATAAATGTTTTTCTCTTTCTTGTCTTTCTTTCAATTCTGACACAATTATTGCCATTTGTTTTGATTCTTGGATATTCTATTTTTCTTCTTCCTGAGTTGTTGCTTTTTTCCCTTTAATAATTTTGATTTCGCTCTTCATATTTTCAACTTCTTTTTTCAAGTTCTCAATTTGACTTGTTATTTCCATTATCTGCCTCAGAAGCATTGGTATATTTTAAAACGCTTCTTTGCACTCAAAACAAAAGAAACGAGTGCTCTTTCTTGTAGCATTACAACTCGATAATTCTGTTGTTGACATTTTTTTCCTCGGTAGTGTGGAAAACAGCCTTACAACTATCACACATCATCCTTTCCTCATTGTCATTTATGGATTTTTCACATCCTTTGCAATGCTCCCCCATTATATCTTAATTTATAAACCTTTGTATTTATATTTGAGTCCGTTCCTGCTTTGGTATTCTGATACTTCAGCTCTTGTACTAGTAAAAAACAAGAGATATAAGTTCATGTGTTTTTATCTTGGTAACAAAAACTGGTTTTGATAAAATGAAAATGATGTTCTTTGTTTGATTGTTTCAAACTATCAATTTGATAACTGTCTATCCAAAATTAATTTCGGGAGAACATCTGTCACATCCAATAGTTTGCACTGTAAAAATTTCACAATTTTCACTTCATTTTTGACTGTTTTTTGAACTAAACAATGTGGAGCAATTTGACATGTGTCTTGTTGCAATATACAGAGTTGATAGAAACAAACTGTTTCTACCAAGAATAACGACGGTCTATTAGCTTCAGCTTTTAGCTTCTGTTTTCCTCAAAAATTGGTTCAGATCTAAACTCTTAGGTATTTGATTGGAGTATCATGAATTTAAAGTTGGGTTTTTTTTCAGTGGATATGTCAAAACGATCATATGCATGAAAGTATGGTAACATATCAGTGAATGCATGTCATCGATTCGATCAAATAATATAACGAACGAAAAAATAGAATGGTCGGCCTCATTCTGACTCACCCAAATTATATTTTTGATTCTGCCTACATTGAAAAATGTTCTGTGAGTTGACAAATATTCCAATATGTTGTAGAAAATTAGCATTATACGATCATTGTACACAGGAAATTACGTTGATACTCAGGACATATCTTCAGTTTTTCTCAATTATCTCAGAAATCTTCACTTTTGGACACATGGAACGTTATGACTTTTGGGTTATTATGGATGAGCCTAACTTATGTCGAATGCTCTTTTATCAATTCAGTTGTCCAAAGAATATTTGTTCAAATAATATAACGAATAAAAAAACGAAATTTTTCGGCCTCATTCTGACTTCCTGTACTTTGTTATGAATACTCCCAACATTAAAAAATGTTTGGGAGGTTGACAATTATTCCTATATGTTATAAGAAAGTTGCATCATGCAATTATTGCACACAGGATGTTATGTCTCTTCTCAGAACATATCTTCACTTTTAGACAAATGGAATATCATGACTTTCAGGTTGAGTATCGATGATACTGTTGTCCAAAGAAAATATGAGGAAAAATATGACCACATACCATCGTAACTACGCCACTGGCTTACGAAAATTAAAAATTATCACTTCAAATTATCACGTTGATAAACCTTGATTAGTTCACCAAGTTTGATTTTTTCTTTCTTCAGGTGTTTTAGAGAAAAAAAATGAATCTAATTTTTTTCGTACTTTCGACGCCCTGTATCCCAAGAGTCCCCTGTGCATTTTAGGACATACCTTGATAAAAGCTTTTCATCTCAAAATGAGGTGAGTCAGTGTTTGTCGGTCTTATTCTGACTCACCCTGTATAGTAACTTATTCAAAGTCCAAGATCAGGATTGTATACTTCAGTTTGTTATTTATACTTAGATTATGCAACCAACAATTACTTCTTCAGCATACTCAGTTGCTATTCCTACATATTAACGATAGAGAAGACATTCATTTATCAATAATCAACATGTGTTTATTATTGTGTATTGTCATGATATCTCTGTGAGATTCATCAGTGTTGTTTAAAACTTCTCTGTTAAAAAAAGAGCTATATTTTTCTTCGGACTTGTATAGTTATATCTTCTTACAATCCGTTGTGGCTAGCTCATAGAAAACCCTGAATTCGTCTTTGACACCACACTAAACCACAAATGCATTACTGGACTCAACTGTTCTTAAAGAACTCTCTGGTTTACAACTAGTTGCCTTGAAGTAAAAGCTGCAGGGGAGAAAAGGAGGACAAATCTCGTTGACAGCAGTGCTGCTCCAAGGCTAAAAAATTTTGTACGAAAATGACAGATGAAAATGTATGCTTTTCGCTATAATTGTATAGCATCAATGGTCG
>WOGO01000596.1:1018-22269 GCA_015342085.1 Leptinotarsa defecta | reverse complement strand
GTGTTCTCCTATTAATTGTGTTTTATTCAACCACTGAAAAACTGTGTAATAATTCAATACAGGCTTCCTTTCGTCCAACGGATACTCTGCCCCCATACATTGGAACTGAAATAATCTTTTGAATTTCCATTTCAGTAACTGAAACTACATCATGACATGAAACAAACAGTACAATTTGAAATTGCGTTTGTTCATGGCTTACAAACTGAAAGTGCATAAATGAAACAGCTGGTTATATTTTTTTCCCATTGTTAATTTTGAGTTCCAATTCTTTCTCAATTTCTTTAACATTCTGCTACTTGTGAGAAACGTATTGAAAGGGATATAATTAATAATAAGTGGAGATAAATGCCTTCAATATCGGATAGTCAACAACTGGTTGCACTCCTTCAATAGGTGAACTAATTTTTCTTTCCCAACATCCAAAACAAAAATAATTCGACTACCCTTCCCCACCCCTCTAGATTTTTCTTCCCTTGATGAATAATCATGCCGAAAAGACAGTGATGACTCTTTTTCCAGAGCACAAAACGACCGAGACCGTTTGGAAGCGAAACTGGAAAGTTCTCAATCAGAGCTGGGCAAATCCAAGGCCGAGCTTGATAAAGCCGCAGTGGAAGTCGGAAGAAGTGGAGCGGACTGGGAGGCGGCGAGACAGCGGTTGGCGCGGTTGGAACTGGAAAATGAACGTCTACGAGGGGAGATGGAGAGATCCCAGACCACTACAACTTTCGGGCGTATTACGTACAGCAGCTCTCACGAACTTGACAGGTATACTTTCAGACTTTCAAGCCTAATTTTGAAACAGTTCAGCCAGGTATGCGACTTTGTATGTGAAAATGAAGAAATACTTCGGTTCCGTATAGTTTTGTTTTCAGGAGGACATATTTTCATATCTATTTCATCAATGTAACCCTTATCGAGATGGCATTCATCCATATTTTTTTAATGGGCAGAGGGTTTGACACAATCACATTACAAGAATAGTCTGACAGCTTCTCCAAATACACACTATCTCATTGGTTTCTTGACATAATAAAGATAATTATTATATTGGATGTTAGAGATGTTCGGATTTGTATTTTCTGAAACAACTATTTTTTGTTACCGACAATGCTGTTACGGTTTAATACATTTAAGCTTGTCGCCTGCTTGGCACAGCACGGCGATGTCCGTCGCCTGATGGCGACTGGTAGTAGCATCGCCCACTTGTCCAGCTACAACTAGCATACTGAAGGTGATGCTTGTTCGATTTCAAGGGAATTTCAGTTGACATCGAACGATGACAGGAACATGTCTATCACTAGCAGTTCTTCGAAGAAGTCGTCATTATAGTGGCCGCATTATTGAATGTAGAACAGAATAGTCACAAAAAATATTGAGGTGGGTCCATTCCATTAATCAAAAGAGGGCAAATCTGGGAGAATTACATCATCTTTTCAACGGTCTGAAAGAAGACGCGGAGAAATTTTTCCAGTATTTCCGAATAACTCCAGGCAAATTTTCAGAACAGAAACAGAGAGACAGTAACTTCCCAGGCACGTTTGGACAAGTTGATGTTGGCAAAGACTGGCCGGGGACGCGCTCACTTGGCCACTCCGTCACATCACGTACCGTTATTTGCCGGACAGGATCGGAGAGCTATAATCCTTTCCGGCGGCGGACACCCTTGGTTGTGCTATGCCGGGCTAGTGGGCGACAAACTTTACATGGGCTATAATATTAATCGACTGAGAATGAGTAATACAATATACGTGACATCTAGTCTTTTTTTAAACTACACTAGTATGTCAGGTTTTTCAACACATCTACCAGATGATGTTGCGTCAGGATTAGTGAACAGTAACTACTGTTATCCGATAAAGATGAAAGTTCAACCTCATATTGATCATTATTTTCAGGTGGTAGACCATTTTAACTTGCCAAAGTTTAAATGAACCTTGGATTTCGGATGATATTTGTTTCATGATTTTTTTCTACCACAACCATTTCGATCCCAAATGAGTTTGATATCTGTTTCAAATATTAACAAGAACAATCATAGTACTGTCTTCTGTCTTTGCTGATGTAATGACTTTTCAAAATTGATATTTTGTGGTTTCACATCTTAGTGCTGAGTAGATTATCTCGTAAATTACGAGACGAGACGATAGATAGAGTGGGTTTTGTTAATATATATAAATTAACAAAACCAACTCTATCCATTTCCTATCTTCAATTGCTTTCAGTAACATTTTTTCAAAGTTTACTTCCCTCTGTCCATCATCCCGGTTCACTGAGGGTATCGAGGGTTGGACATGATGTAATTGAAGACCCACTTTTCAGAAACTTCTCGAAAGTAATTTGAATTGAACTGAGGGTCGCCATCAGAAATCAATATAATTGGAATATCTAGTCTCGCGAATAAACCTTTCAGATATTTAGCAATGGCAAGAGAATAAGCATTTGATGTATGATTCTACTACCTACTAGTAAATACATCATATGTACTTCCCAAATACAAAATGTCATTCTGATACTCTGTGTTCGAGACAAACTTTACAATTCAGGACAGTACACACTTTTCTACACTTTTACACTGTGAAACTCCAAAATGCCTTGATATATTTTCTGAATGAAATGTACAAGTGCAAAGTCCTGATTTGTAGTGAAGAAATCATTGAAACCCATAATAGATAAAAGGAAAGACAAACCTCTGGCACTCTTCTCAATCACCATAAATGCAATACCCGACCCGCGTCTCATTAAACAAGTTGGCGTCTTCAGTTTTCTACATCTCCTGAAAACGTCAATTTGATTGGTGAAACGTGCGTCGAGAAGAGTATTGCATTTCTGGTGATTGGGAAGAGTGTTTTGAAATGAATTATATTATCTTTATCTATACTTTCGCGCGAGTTTAGGATTATCGTGTTACCATCTAACGTATGATTCGTAGCACGGGGTGAACGATAAGCACTGAAAATCGATCGTCTGACCTCTCGGCTTGAAACACCGTTCCACCTAGTGGTCATAGTAGCTATTTTCTTCAGTGAAATTTATTTTTCGAACTCACTGAAAGCTTTCTTGTGGAATTGGAAAAAAACAATCAATTTCGATTTTATGTAGTTATTCCTGACAAAAATCACACCTGATTCCTGTTACAGTATATTTTCGCTAAGATTGAAGTCTATTTTCAAATTGTCTTACAATGATAATGAAATAAAAAGAAGCACTTGAATTATTTGTTTCTTTTAATTCAATCACTGAAAAAATGCTTTTTTTCCACGCAATTATTTACAGAATGCAAGAACGAGCTGATAAGAGCTCCTCCGATCTCAGAAGATGCCAAGCTGAGCTCAGAGTTACTCAAGCTGACAGCGAAAGAGCACGTCAAGAAGCAACTTCCCTTCAAGAGAAATTAGAAAAGTCTCAGGGGGAAGTATACCGCCTCAAGGTGAGTAAATCGATTGGTGGTACTATTTATTTCCTTGAATAACTGAGTAGAACAGATTTTTACCAGTGAATAGTGGGGTGCGTGAGTTCTTGAAAAATAAATAACTAGTATACCTATTCAAATTCAAGAACCCCATTTATTGATTCCAAATCACAACTGATCACTGTACTTCAATTCACTTATCACACAATTTCATCATTGCTTTTATCGCTTTCAAATTATTTTTTGAATTGTTCAGCTGACTAATTCAAATCGACCCTTCGGTCAATGCTCTTGTATTTATTTCATTTTCGAACGCTCTCGTTTGTTCACGTTCAATTTTTTATATTACGGCGATAGTTATCACAGTTATACCTTTATCGAACTCAAGTCAGGGTCCTGTTGATACCAGAATGTTCTTCTACTCAACACATATGGAGTTATAGCATATCTTTGATGTATGCACCTGGTACGACCAACTGGTGCACACGTTATAGTCTATACTAAGTTAATTTGAACAGCTAAATGAAAGACCGGGTACCGGGTATGATAAATGTACTAATTTATATCATATAAAACTTTCCACGTGAAAATAATGATAAGACCTCGTATGAATCTTCACGTCGCCGATGCCATACAAAGAAACTGCTGTCGTTCGGTAACTGTTTTGTTTTTATGCCATTCGAATTGACTTCGTACACGCTATACCTCGTCCGGGCTTTTTCACTTTCGATGCAATAGGACATCGCAGAGAAATAGAAAATCTCACCGAACTCAGTAAGCCATGACAATTGTGAAAAATTTGGCTCGATGCAAATCTTTCTGACTTTATCTTGTCTTATGTCGATGGGTCTGGCCCCTCAGAGTCTGAGTTTGTACTGGTACCAAACTTTTGTTTGATTGTATGCTGCGCAATACCAAGATGTGATGTCAACACCAACTCTGGTTATTTTTTGACCAAAAATCAATGTATTTTCTGATGCTTCGATTTAGAAGCATGTCGTTTCTCTATCTTATTGGATTCATCTCGAACCATGTATATTTCTCATCGTATGAAAAAGTACGTTTTCCTTATGATCATAATAAACCTCAATTGATGGATAACTAGGATCTTCCAAAACTTCCAAAACTACTGACATATGATGTCACTGAATTCTTACCATAATATTAGCTGATTAAAAAACCCCTTTTTCCTATACTGCCTTTTCTCTTCGAAATATCATCAAATCAAATTACACTCTTGAAAAGTATAATTTTTCTTTCTTCTACAAAGCTTTCGTATCTGTTAGAGAATTTGCTGTAGAATCTTAAGGCCGAAGTCACATATTCTGATGAGAGGGTTTCGATTTTCTCTACATAACCTCACCTGTATACTTTCGGAATATAGGAATCTCTCTCGAAATGATCTCAGCAACATTCGATGTTTTATAAACCTCAGATCAGACCTTCTTTGGAGTATTGTTCTCCAAGCCTAAGCATGCCCTGAAACTACTGGATTCCATCCAGAAAACTGTCATTCGCCTGATTGAAAACACAAGCATCACTTGCAACCTTGATAGTGTGGAACATCGAAGAAGTGTTGGACATTTGTCGCTCTTTTACAGATTCTTTCACGGGAGGTGTTCAAGTGACTTGGCATGTTGTACCCATTTACACATCCGGGGACAAAAACGATATCCCTAATTATAGGGGAATTTCCATAATATGCGCACTGGCTAAATTGCTTGAGCCAATCCTATATAACAAAATGTATTTTCAGCTCAAAATACTATTGATGAGTGGCAACATAGTTTTGTTGATGTAAAATCTATAAATACAAATTTATTCCTATTCACCAATTATGTTTACGAATCTTTTGAGAATGAACAGCAACTTGATACGATTCATACATATTTCTCGAAAGCTTTAGATAAAGTTGATCATGACATATTGCTTTCAAAACTCAACAAACTTGCTATAAACCATGGTTTCATCAATAATTACCTCCAGAATCGTAACTTTATAGTAAGATATAATGGCTTTTACTCTGATCCCCATGAAATCAACTCGCGTGTCCCACAGGGATCAAACTTGGGGCCTTTGCTGTTTTCTTTATTCATCAATGATCTACAATGATCTAACATCATGTTTACATTTTTCTAAAGGGCTTCTTTTTGCAGATGATTTCAAATGCTTTGAAGAAATTCAAACCATCAGAGATTGTTTTGCACTACAAAAAGACATTGATAGAATATATAATTGGACCATAGAAAATAAATTATACTTCAATATTGATAAATGTAATATCGTTACATTTTCTTTGCGAGAAAACCCCATTGAATTAAATTACAAAATTGGAGATACTTTCCTTAACAGAAAAAATGAAGTGAAATATCTTGGATTGTTTATGATCAAACTTTGTCATTCTCGAAACATTTTGATGAAATTTGTAGAAGGGCTAACAAAATTTTGGGATTTATTATAAGATCTAGCTATTCGTTTGTGAACGTATTCACGATGAAATATCTTTATATCACACTTGTAAGACCAATCTTATCATTTGGTTCGCTCATTTGGAAATCCCAATCTCACATGCATTTAAACAGAGCCGAAAAAATACAAAATAAGTTACTGGGATATCTATAGTATAAAGGAAAACATTGCTGGCCGGATTACACAAAATCCAGATCAATGAATTTGAGGCAGCATTTCAAAATACTATCTCTTTATATTAGACGGGATGTAACACAAATAATGTTTTTATACAAGGTGACAAACAACAATATAAACATACTGAACTCATAGATTTTAATGTTCCTCAGTATCCTACAAGAAGTCCAACCCTTTTTAAACTACCCAA
The DNA here is from genome assembly GCA_015342085.1 of Leptinotarsa defecta. NCBI lineage: Eukaryota > Metazoa > Arthropoda > Insecta > Coleoptera > Chrysomelidae > Leptinotarsa > Leptinotarsa defecta. The sequence goes on along the minus strand of WOGO01000596.1, from coordinate 16,018 downwards.
GGCAAGTAAAAAAATAACTGCTTCGAGTCCTCTCTCAACCATGCTTCGTAAAGCAAATAACATTAATGTTTTAAAAAATTTTGATTTCCGTTATTCCTTCTCAGGTTTGAAATATGGTTTTATTAATTATTTATTAGAAATATAACTGTGATCGTAGAGAATGAGTTTGAAAATAAATCTTTCAGTGTATATGTATAGAAGTAAGCTCACACAATTGATTTGTAATGAAAATTTCCATGTAATCAAGCTGTTAAGTTTGTATGGAAAATAAAATAGAATAAAATGAATAAAAATTGAAATAAATATCAGAAATACTCGACGAACTGTGACCGCTCATTGTCAGAACACTTCGAACTTCACTGTTAAGAACTTTTCTATTTGGGGAACTGCTTCTCTGTAGAAAACACTTCCTGATAGAAGAGAAGAGTTTTTCTTATCGGGTAGATGTTCCCTTACTTGAAATAAATGCAGATTTTCATACCATTTTCTTTCTTATTATCTTGAAGGCCCGACTAGAAAACTCTCACCAAGAACAAGACAGCCTTCGGGAGGAACTGGAGAGACACCAGTCCGCCACGGCCAAGCTGCATTCGGACAAGGACCGGGCGTACGCGGAGCTGGAGAAGGCTCAAGAAGAACTGGAGCGTACGTCGGCGACCTTGGGAAAGGCTCAACAGCAACAAGACAAACTACAGAACGCTCTAGACAAAGCACAGACCGAGGTCGACAAGCTGCAAGAAAAGTTAGACAAGTCACTTGGCGAGACCAGAAGGGTGAGTGATAGCTAATAGAAAAGGTTCGAACATAATTTGATAACATAACATAAATAAAAAAAAACATTGAGGAAATATATGAGTTGTTATTTTACTCAAATAGAGTCGATGGGTATTCGTCTACTAATCGGTATAAAAAGAGAATCGGTGATTGAACTTTTACAAGAGTCCTCAACAATATTTTCTGCAATCTGACCCTGAAAAAAATCTACGTAGTTACGAACTGATTACAACTAGTTACAAACTAGCTGTTGTTGCCAATGTAACAATAAAGAGAGTCAACTTGAATCTTACGCCATTTGAAAATTCAAAATTACAACTGAATACTGTACTCCAATCACAATTTCTAATTGTCTCACTCCACTATTTCACTGTCGCACTGCAGTTTCACGCAGTCTTTTGCTTTTGCCGACATCCCACATACGTTTGTCGACTTGTGCAATTCATTTACTCACTCGCTATTGAAATGTGTTTTTTAGTTAACCACCCGTCGCAAGCTTATGAACGACAACCCTCAGATCTCTAACCTTGTACGAGTAAGGATTAAAGAGGTCTCACTCTTGAACGTGTGATTCCTAATACGGGTTGGGACGATAGCATGTGGAAATGGAATGTTGAGCCTGCGGCTTGACCAACACAGCGGTCGATTTGAGTGAGTGAAAGCACCCACATCAAACCGACCGGTTACCGACCGATCAGATCCTGATACACAAAATAGAGCTATGGAACACATGTATATAGTCATATTGAAGGACTTTGGTGTACCTTTTTCATTTTCAATTGCTCTCGCATAACATATGAGATCAATAGTTGCGTCTTCATTGTAAAACATTAATGAGTTGATGTAAAAAAGTTGTTAATCTTCATCAATATATGGATACTAGAAATCTCAGAAAAAGATTGACAATAGTGACAAATGACAATAAAAATTCGAAAAATAATGATAATAGTAGTATTACTCCATAACATCTTGTTTATGACGATACATTCATCAAAAAATAAAGTTATTTCGAAACGAAATTTTTCACTCCTAAAAATATAACCCCTTCAATTTGAAATTTTTCACTTATATACAGAATAAATCAAAGAGAAAACATATTCGCCTCAAATCACGGTATATTGTGAAGTAATCGTGCATCACTCACGCCCATTCAAGAGATTTGAGGCGGATAAAACATGTTAGGTTAGGTTATTAACTCCTGTTAATAACCACTACTTAATTTTAGGGAGCTTGCTGCACGTCTCGGTATTTGCACATATGTGTCACACTTATATCCTTACGACCCATGATCACGTGTCCAATAGTGAGTAAACATGAATATGAATAGAATCGGGATTGAGTTGCATCAAGTTGTCAATGGGAAACAACCCAAACACCAAATTTCACAGCATCATATTAATAATATAATAGTTATGACATAGATGGATTTCTTGAAATTTGATATAAACTTGAACACAGTATCAATACAGATTTGGCTTTTCGTAACATCTCGTTCTTAATTCGAATATTCTCTCAGGGAATTGAAATATAAAATTGACGGAAAGATCATCAAGGTTGTGAATGCACCTTACTAAAATACTCTAGTACTAATGTTCAAAAAAAGTTTCAGAACTTATGGGAAGTGCTATCGAACGGAGAACGTTATATTTCCAGCAAAATAATTCAGATTTGAAAGTATGAATAATTTTTTTCTGATGAACATTTGTATGAATAGTCTTTGTATCATTCATAACTATTTTCTATGAATCATAAGAAAAAACTACATTCACATACGAATGCTGAATTATAATGTATCGTTTTTTGATGAGTATGATTCGTTCAGCTATAAATATAAAAAAATGAAAAGAAGTTGGTGACAACAGCAGAACAGTTGAGGTTATGCAAAATATATCCCTCAGTCACTTATCATTACTTCCAAAAGACTTCCAAAAGTTTGAACCATGCATCAAAATATCTAAATCTCAACGTAGAACTAATGCATATTGTTCTCAACTTTTAGTCTTATTTCATTGGAAAAGTACATATCACATCTTAAGTTTACAGATTATGTATCAATATACTCCAAAAAACTACTAGTTTTCCATTAAATTTTTTCTGTTTTCTTTCATCAGATACAACTGGAGAAAGAAAAAGTAATGTACGACTTAGAGAACATCCAGTCGCAATTGGACAAGGTTCTCGGCCAATCTGCTCGTCTTCAGAAAGAAAAAGAATCGGTCCAATCAGAAGCAGATCGACTTAGGGATAAAGTCGAAAAATCACAGGTAAGATATACGAATCCTTGGATATTTCCAAGAAGAAATATAGGTGAACTTTGATCTATAACAGTTAGTATATGGAAGTCTGGTTTGAGTATGAATTAGGTGTCAAAGTGATAATTTTTGTTGATAGCAGAAGTTGAGTGATTTGAGTGATTTCAATCAATGAAATTATTAATCGTTGCTGTTTTACAGAATGCTATATCCAGAATCCAAAAAGAGAGAGATAACTTCCAAGACGAATGCGAAAAACTCAAAGAGAGAGTCGAAATGCAGCTCAGCCAGATTTCCAAAGTTCAGAGGGAAAGAGCAGACATCGAAACCGAGCTGGACGTTCTCAAAGATAGATGGGAAAAATCGCATTCTTTGCAGCAGAAGCTTCAAATCGAACGAGATGATGCCTTGTCAGAGGTTGATATTCTCAAGGAGAAGCTTGAAAAAGCAATATATGCTTCTCAGAAGGCCATCGATGATAGAGAGAATATTCACATCGATTTCGAGAAGTTGATTGAGAAGTACGACAGGTAAGGGTTTTTGTAGCTTCATATCTCAATAAATATTTAGTCTTATACATCGTGGTTTTTACTGATCGTGGTTTTTTCCAACTTAAAATTTTTTGACTATTTTCTACGATTTCTCTACGATTTCAAATTAAACCAAAGCGCTGTCAAAACAGCCCGAAAAATCAACCAGGAATTCAGCAATGATAATGTCGATGAACGCACTCTTTGAGGTTTGTTTGCGAAATTTAATTCCGAAGATTTCGACTTCGAAGATGAGCCCCGCAGTGTTCGATCAATAGTGATTCAGAATCAGGTTCTGAAGACTCTGGTGGCGACTGACCCATTACAAACAGTGCTTGGTCTAGTGAAAGAACTGGGCGTTGGCTCCAATATTGTTTATAAACGTTTCAAATGTATTGGAAAGGGCAATGAGATCAAAAAGTGGGTGCTCCACGATCCGAACTATCGACAGAAATTGTAACGTTTTGGAATATGTTCTTCTTCACTCCTGCGCAACCGAAACGACCCTTTTTTGATAGGATTGTTACATGTGATGAAAAGTGAATTATTTTCGACATTCAGAAGGCATTCAGAACAGTGATTAGACATCAATGAGCTACCCAGGCGTCCATCCGGACGTTTCACAAATCACCGTCAAAAAATAAACGAATATAGCATAGAAGTTCGACATCACCCACCATACTCCCCAGACCTTTCGCCATTCGACCACCATCTTTTTCAGCACTTGGATAACTTTCTCAACAGTAAAACTTTCGCCAATCGCCAGTTCGACTTCGTCGAATACCAAAGTTTCATGCTGATAGAATAAATACACTTGTGTTACGTTAGAAAAAGTACCTACACTCATGCAAATGACTCTTATTCCGATCAAATAGAATAAGTATTTACCGATATATTAGAGTTTGAAATAGATTCATGAAAACGTATGAACTTTTACAACAACCCAAATATATATTGAACTGAGATTTGTATAATTTTTCAACAGGTTTAGCTTGTAGTGGTGTGAATAAAATTTCATCATCTATAAGTAATACTACTTCATTTCCAAAACGTATTTGCATTTCAGGTGTAATACAAATCTACCTTTCTCAAAGAGTACATGAGTGTTCTCTAAAAAAATAACAAATGGCAACAGTATCAAATTTTCTTCTAAATTTGATATAAATGAACTTTTCTCATGATTAAAATCAAAAAAGATTAATAGCTTTGGGCAACTTGCTTTATTGTTTCCTCAAAACGTGTATTCCTTGGACACAAAATCAAACTAGTCAGAAAATTTGTAGCGAATACTTTCAGTTAGTAACTCTTGATTATTCATCTACATCAGAAGAATATCGAAGGAGTATACATATTGATAAAAAGCTCTTAATGTTTTTTTCAGATCACAAAGTGATGTCTATAGGCTTCAGAATAAACTGGACACTGTAATAGCTGATAAGGAGAGATTTGAACTGGAAGTAGAGAAGCAACAACTTCTGTCAACAAAACTCCGTGAAGATCAACGAAAACTTCAAGACGAGTTGACGAGGATCCAGGAAATGTACGATAGAGTTGCAATGCAACTTGGAAGGTAACTATTTTCAAATAACCACTATGAAAAAAATATACATTTATGTGTTTAAAATATGTATATCCTAGAATCCTAATTATTTGGATCTCCAATTATCTATTTTTGATGTGCTGAGGTGAGATTTTTCAGAGGAGGACTGGGAGTTGTCAAAAATTAAGAAGGGACATTTCATATCCAGTCAGCAATGAATAGAATAAAAGAAGTCATATAAGATAGTTATCCATTCTATTGAACAGATTACTTCTTTGTCCAATTAATGACCAATTTATCTTGTAGGAATTCATAATGAATATAGACTAAACAAAATAACTTAGTAGAAATTAGGCAAAAGTTGTTTTCTTTTAAATATTCAACTAATTACTTGTTTGATTGATCATTCTTTCAGAACAGTATGTTGATTTCGAGATATGCATCAAGTATGTTACTCAACAGTCCCAGTGAAGTAGCCCCTCTGTTACAGTTTCCTATGCCTCTATCTTCAGGTCAGGCCAGTTCTTTTTTCTTTTGATATTCTACTCATTTGTTTTCGTATTTCTCTGTTCTCTACTGAAAAGTGTACATGGATCAAGGAATCCATTCATGCTCTCATCAGGATTTTTGACTTCCTGTTCTTTAGATCTTGATCCTCCCTTTGTATTTTGTCTCTCTGGTTTTCAGTTAAATAACATTTCCATTATCTCATCATTATTTTCAAGAGATATGTCATAGTTTTTGAAGTTTAAATGAATATCAATCTCCTTTCTTTCTCCATTTATTCACTTTGAGCTATCACTATTGTATTCCTCATATACTTCATTCTCTCAATTGAACTGTCACTTTCACTACTATTTCAGTTGATTCAAATCCAGTTAAATCTCAGTGTTCACTTTTTTAGTCTAATTTCTTTTTGAGATTTTAGTCTTTCACATGTGATGATAACAAAGCTTGCAATGTTTTTTCATTATATTATCACATGAATCTTTCAAAGTATGAATCTTTCAGATCCAAGGAGCTGGAAGAAAAATCAAAAGAAGAAATTGAACGCCTAGGCATCGACATGGAGATGGTTCGAGACCGTTACGAAAAAGCTCAAATAGAAATTCGAAGAGTTCAAAGCGAAAAAGAAAAACTGCTCTCCGACAACGAAAGATTGCAATACGAAGTCGAGAGAACTCACGGCCAGCTCGCTAAAGTCCAAGCAAGCTACGAGAAGAGCCAAGAGGAAAGCGCCAGATTGCAAGTAGAGGTGGAAAAAGCTCGTGACAAGCACGATAAGCTTCAGAACGAGTTCAGGAAGATTGTTGCTGAGTATGATGCTTTGCGAGAGTCAACTCCCTCTTCTGGTAGGGAGAGGTATTCCAAATATGACAGGGAGGAAAGGTCTAAAGACGATAATGAGAGATTGCGGGCTGAGATTGATAGGTACGTGTTCAATGATGCTTTATCAAAAGAGACATTAGTCATAGGTGTGGACCATACATTGAATTCTGGACTCTTGCGACAAACGAGTTACTTTTCTGATGAAACTGAAGAATCAGATCAAATAATTCAGCGAAAGATATGATAGATTATTTGAAAAATTTTATTGAATGATCAGAAAACTATTGTGATATATTAACAGTTGATCAGTGGATCCTGTGAAAACTTTTTCTGAGTTTTTTTGATGATTTTTTTGCATTACTGAACATTTATATCAATCCGTGAGAATGATTTTTTTGGAAATCATTGTCCAAAACGCCATAATAATTTTGTGCTCTGGTGAAGCTGTTGTCTCAAGTCACCTGAAGTCTTTTATTTCATCCTTGAGGTATATTTTTCTTCAAACACATAAAATTTTTGTGTACTTCTGCTACGAAAAAAATTATCTCCAATAGTATCTCTCATCATTTCTCTTAGATCTCCTTTTCTCAGTTACTTGGCCCATAATTTGCTGTTGACAAGTCAAAGTTAGGAATTGAACTTGACCGTTCTCTGAGTTTGACGAATGCTATTTCCTTCTTTCCAATGATATGTTGTTAGTATGCTGAGTATCAGAATTCTGAATTACCATCGCTTTAGTTTTTAAGCATTTATTTAAATTAAAGAAAAATCTTCCCTTTTTCATAATTTCTTTCGTAAATTCCACTGAATTTTTTGCCACCACTAAAATATTCCATTTTCTTCCCATTTATTCATTGAGTCACTTTTTGTTTTTCGTTTGTTGTCCTGATCAATACGTGTGTTTATCCAACCATATATTTTTGTAAATTTTTGGAGCATCAACTCATTCTGCCAAGTTTAGAACTGGAATTTTTTTACGACATGATTTGGGATGCTATATATAGTGTGCCCTTTTAGCACACTATATTTTTTTTCAAATAACTTCCATACCTATATGGTGATTCAGGAAGTAAATTTATGCTTTCAAAAATCAGATTGGTAGTATAATTTACTTTCAGGAACACTCTGATTCTGATAATCAAATGAAAGTTGTTATTTTGGATGATGGAGATAACAGCAATGACACTTTTTGCACTCACCACTCCACTCAATATTCGATCTTGGAATCGGTTTGACGATTTTTCAAAATGTATTCCTCTCAAGTCTCTTTTTGAAAATCAATGTGGCTCAAAATAAAACTTTTTTTTCGTTTTCATTAATTGTGACTTTCTTCGCAAATCCAGAAATTGAAAAATCTCTAGTGGAATCAGACAATTAATTTGTATACAAAATTGGTGGTTTCATTACATTATAAGCTTTCATGTAATAATTGAATAGAACTGGCCGAGACTTGATGAAAATCCACAATAAAACTCATGAATACAGTTTACTTATCAAGTTAATAATAATAATAATAATAATAAATGGGCTTTATTCATTGACATACATTGTTTATAAAGAAGAAGTAAATACAAAAATTAATGAAAGGGCGAAGTTCAGCCGAGGCGGTTTTACAACTTAGCCTGGGGGATAGCATGTTTTATATAGAAATATAAAAATAATTACCTAGTATAAGTGAGTAGTTCATGAATCTTTGTGAGACTAAGAAGAAACAAAGGTTATAAATTCCAAAGTATATATCAAAAATATATTTAGCTTAAATAAGGTAAATCCAAGAAATGACATTTTCCTACACAGAATAATGTGGTCTGAAGTATCGAATGTAGTTCAATGGCAGTTACTTCATTATTATCCGTTACTTTGAATAAATCTTGGATGATGTTGACAAGAGCGGTGGTGGTGCTATAGAATGTACGAAATCCAGATTGAACATTTGTTATTAAATTATTATTGTATACAAAAAAATCAATTTGATCTTTCAGAATTTGCTCGAACACCTTAGATAGGATAGGCAGTTTGCTAATTGGCCTCAAATGAGATGATTCAGTTGAATTTTCAAATTTTGGCAAAGGGACTACCATTGCATGTTTCCATGCAGAAAGAAAATGATTTGTTTCTATAGAGGAATTGAATATGTGTGTGATGTGGTTGATAAGATAATTTTCAATATACTTCAACATAATGAGAGAAATGCTGTCAGATCCAGCACAGTTACTTTTCATACCTCTGATGTATTGTTGAGTCTGGAGTGGTGTCACTCTGCGACAATTCAGAGTAGGTCCATTATAGATCTGAGTATATCTTTCAATAAGTGTTTCATGATGATGAGATTTTGCAGGATGGATAATATTTATGAAGTGGAAATTTATCTGATTCAGATCTGATAAATCTGCGAAATGGTTAAGGCTGTGTTTATTTTTCAAAATCACTATAGTGACTCATTAACTTGATAAGATTGTGTTTATGTTGATTCGGGTCAAATATGTCAATAAGGCAGATCGCCCAACATGGCAGAACACACAAGATAGCAAAATATTTCTTATGCACTCTAATGATATGAGTGTCACATAAAAGGGCTTGCTGAAAATAATTCGGAAAATAATATGACTGTAAATCCAATATGGCGGTTCGCCATCTTGGCGTCATTTTTATCAATCAATCAATGAAAGCTTGAAATGCAATCTGAAGTTGTACTTGCGAATCTAGAAGATTAAAACATGTGTGGTATCCAGATTATATTTCAACTTTAATAATCATCTTTTCCATTTCAGACTAAGAGAGCGCTTGGACAAAACCCTAGGAGATCTAGATCGTTCCAGAAAGGAACTAGCTCTAGTTGAAAGCACTCGTGGCAAATACATCAGTTTTGAGCAAGATAAAGAAAAGAACGCCGAAATCGAAAGACTCAGGAACGATCTGCAAAAAACTCTAGGCGATAATCAACAGCTGGAGAGTAAAGTTCACGAAATAACAATCCAACTGGACTTAGCCAGACAAGAAGTGGCCAAAGTATCTGGTAGTCAAGAAAAGCAACGTCACGAACTTGAACGAGCAGTTATTGAGTGCGAGAAACTTCGAGACAGATACGAAAAACTGAAGATCCATACAGAAAAACTGGAAAAAGACAATGAAAGACTGAGATCAGAATTCGGCCAAGTGGAACGTAGGCAAACCATGGCAGCTGATAAAGTGAGAAACGAGGAACGGGTGGAAATTGAACGTCTGAAGGAAAAACTGGAAAAGGCAATTCAAGCTCGTGATGCCACAGAAATGGAAGCTGGAAGACTTGCTCAGGAGCTAGAGAAATCGCAGCAGCACTTGGCTAATGCTCTGCAGACTAACGAGGCTACCAAAATTGAGTTCGAGAGGATGGCCACTGAGTTGGCGAGAATGCATGAGAGGATAGAAAGAGATCAGCTGGACTGGAAGACCATGGAACAGGAGAGGGATGTGTTGCGGGCTGAGCTGCAACAAATCAGAACCGGACTGGAAACCCAGCGTAGGAGTTTCGATCATAGGTCTCAGGAGACTGTTATCAAGTTGCAGCAGGAATTGGCCCAGGTAGACATTTAATTCGCATTCCAATTATTGATCATGTAATTGTAATTTGGGGTACAAATTGGTTGAAACTTCACGATATTCCGGGTTATATTTATGATCTCATTATATTGCATATCGATAAAAATACAATACTGAGAAAAAAAATTGGACCGGTACCTAAACTTACGACAATCGTAATGATATTCCCCAAAAAAACTCTCCATTTTCTTATATGATTATATACATATTTATTACGTACTAGAAGGGAGTCTGCCCCTTTTTTTGAATGCGTTTTTCTGACGTTTTTCTTGTTTTTCTATAAAATGATGTAAAAAATAATTTTATACTTTCAAACATATATAGTGTAATAGTTTAGTATGAAAACGCTCTCTTTATTTACGACGTATTTCTCTGACGTATTTCTTGTTATTGTATGAAGATACTGTGAAAAATAATTTTATACTTTCAAACAAGAAAAATGAATACTACTACTACTACTACTACTACTACTACTACTAGTTCCTAGAAAATATTTAATGAAACGGTTATTAGAATATACTATTTTGTATTAGAAGTGAAAAATACTAGTGATTTCATTTTCAAAACGGATTTCTTCATTTTCAAGAAATATTTGAACTCATTCTTCGATAAAGAATTTTTCTGTATTTCAAATGACATAAAATAAAAATTGAAAATGAAATTTTGGGATGGGGGTCCGGAAAAAATTCGCATTGAGCTCACATGAAGATCATTGAAATGTAGGTTTTTGTTTGTTCTGATGTTTGGTGGTTTTTCTCAACTCATATATCAAGATTTTATTCAAAAATTGAAGGAATTGCATAAAAACGCAGTTCGAAATAATTATATTGATGAAAAATACATAAATTCCCTGGTTGCATTCGGAAATCAATAATGGTTGTCTCGAATTTGCTTTCATGATTATAGGAAATAATTCCACTTCTTCAAAATGTTTGAAGAGGTCTTCTGATTGAATAGTTCGCAAGCCAAATGAACCTGCTGGATATACTAGAGGTCAAAGTCGAATCAAATAATGACATGTCCACTTGATCTCATTTTCAATCAACTCACCAGAAATTATAGTTTGGTCACCTTGGAGTATAAGGTTAGATCCGTACTATATCATTCCCAAGAAGAAGTTCTAGTTTTCAATAGGGCAGTAAGTGAGTGAAACAATTAAAAACTAAAGGATATACAATTTGTCTATCACACTTTCGTCAAAGAGGTTCAATTGTGAACAAAGTAAGTATGAACAAATGGGAATAATCAAACTGAGATGATGTTGGTTTCAAGCAACACATTACACTATATGCCAAAATACTATTTGTTTCTCCTACGTTTTCCAATCGGTCTAAGTTTCAAACATAAGAAGAAAATGAAAGCCATTTGACCGGTACCCATGAATGGATACTCTAAAATCTCATATATAAAAACAAGACCAGTATTTATTTTGCATTGCGTTCAAATTATTCATATTATTCAGCATTAAAATTGGGGTTTTCTACAATATTAACATTATTAATATGAATATACCTCGAAACCTATTGAATTGTGGTTTACAGAAACTTAATGATAGCAATTCTGATCTATCACACGATCTATTATCCTGTAGCATTCGTTTATAATTCATTTCCAATCGAAGTTGACTTCTAAATGAATCAATTTTTCCTATCATTTTTATGATTTCCTTTATATTATTCAGGTTTCTCGAGAAAGAGAAAAAATGGCGGCGATGCTAGACAAGCAAGGTCGTCAAGGTGAATCAATAGAGAAACAGATAATCAAATATGAAGCTGACATCAAGCAGCTTACTATGGAAAGGGATCAACTAGTGATGCAGTTGGAGAAATCTCAAGACATGCTCATGAACTTCCAACAGGAACTCAACCATAGTGAAGCAGAACTGGAGAAACAAAAAGCGGAAGTTGCCAGGTGGGTTCTTCGTCATTTTCGATTCTCACACGGTGCGATATTGGTTCAATTGGCTCTTGAAGACGTCATGGATCCGTAGTAAAAAATGCTCTCATGAAGACACTCGATCATTGATGGTGAAAATCTATTCTGTTCCCAAAATCTTGAGTACTCTTAGGAACATGACAGGTTTCTTTGATATCAGAAGGACTCTGTGCTATTCAATAGTTACAGAGTATATATTTGTCAATTTTTCTTTCATAATCTTTCAAGTAGTTGAATTAACAGTCACACAGACATTTGTTTTTTCACCATAGAAGCTGTATAGTAAACAATGAAACCATACCCCACAGTAAAGCATTCGTGATCCACCACCAAACATGGTGATGGATCTACTAGACTCGGCTATCTTCAAAAGAAAAGTCTGAATGAAAGGAAATTTTCGAAATATTTTTTTCAAAAGAGGATGACCAAATGGTTCTTTTGAACTACTCCAATTTTGGGTTGCTTCATTATAGACACCATTTCTTAACTTCAACCAAGACGCGAAACGCGTCTAGAAATGGAAATGTTCGTGAGAATTGTTTAATTATCATTATGGAAATGAACAAAGCATGATAATCGAACGAGAGAGTTTTGAAGGTGGTTCCTTATGATTTCTTAGACGTTCATACAAAACTTGCATGGCCAATATGTGTATTGGAAATATTTTTAGCCCTCAGTTTTATTGACTACATTTGTTGAAGAACAATTTTTATTGATAAATGACGTCGCAAAACAACCTACTGCCCATTCTTACATTGCGTTGGACTAGAAGGGATGGTTCGGCCTACTAAATGACCCGATAGAAACCCAAAGACCTGGTTAGATTGTTCACGGAATCATATGGCTTTCCTTGAAGCTTTTCATCAACGATGGAATAACACTCTTCAGGACACGATTGCAAACCTCATTCAGATTATGCCGAGAAGAATCCTGTCTTTTTTCAGGACAAGGAGGGGCAATACCTGGTATTAATTGCAGTTGTTCTCATCATGATTCAGTTATATAGCCTTACCGAAATAATAATGCTCAATTTTATCGAAGAACATTAATAAAAATGAGTGATCAATGATTTATGAAATATTTCAATTCTAGACTGAAAGCAGAACAGAAGAAAATGACCCATGACATGGAACGTGGCACGAAGGACGTACTCGAGAACCGTGATAAAGAAATTGCCAAGCTCCAGCAACAGCTTCAGGCAGTCCAGAAAGAACGAGAAACCCACCGGCAGAGAGCCGACAAAGCCGAAAAACTCCTCCACGAATCTGGGGCGAGAGGAGATTCCGAACTGGAACAGTGGAGGAAAGTCGTCCAGCAGGAAACGGACCGAGCTGACCTGGCTGAAAAAACTGCCCAAGACCTGCAGAAGCGTATACAGGTCATGGAGAAGCAGTTACAGCAGCAATTGCAGCAGATGGCCCAGTACCAGAAGGAGAGGGGAATACAGCCGCCTCCACAGGATGAGAAAGAGATGGCGAGGTTGAGAAGGGAGCTAGAGAAGTCCCAGGCTGAAGTGAAGAGTTCCTTCACGGAGAAAGAGAGGCTGCAGGCACAGCTTGAGATGTTGGTACAAGAACTTGAAAGAAATCAGGTGAGCTATTGCAAATCAAGCAGTCCTTCAACAGAAAGTTATTTTTCTAGAAGGCTTGTGATCACCACAACATTCAGTATTATTGTCTTTTGAACAACAAAAATATTCAAATGGGTCAACATAATGGTGATAATATTTTATATCTTGTACGTCTTGTCGTATATTTTTTTCATGTTAGCATTCTGGGTATATTTTGAGACTCATTTTTATTACCTGAACTCTAAAAACCCTAAAAATCACTTCTGGTTTCCTTATTGTACACGCCATGAATTCAAATAGACTTGCTGGGTCGGATAGCTGCGATAGTGAAATATGTTACAATGCACATCTTAATATATCAACTTGGCCCCTGAAAAATAGATCAGACTCTTCACTTATAAAACTGTCGATTTTGTAATGTAGGTTCAATCCCAACTCTGGGAAGATGGACATTCACTATATATTGTCTAACCTTTGCTAGAAATCAATCATTGCAGTTGAGGCTTTGTTAATCCTCAGCTCACACAAATTTTATAGTTTGAGGGTTATTGTGTTCCTACAACCAGTGAACACAGTGAACAAAATCCGTTGGATATCCAATAGATGTCCGTAAAGAACCTTAGGGATATTCAATAGACCTCCTCTGTAGGACAAGGCTTACCCAATGGATATTCCATTGATATCTATATGCCGTCAACTTGGACATCCAAAAGATATCAATTTTTGAGCCTCGATAGACTGATTGTACCATTAAAAGGCACAGGTAAAAAAATTCAACGAACCTTGACTGAAACTTTCAGGAACATAAACCGAACATTGTATTAGCGACTTGGATCTTCCAAAACATTCAGTTTGATCCAGTAATAGTTATGTGAATCGGATGTAAACTGGACCTATGATGGAAACGATTTTGGCATATCCAAAAAGTCATGATTACAAAAGTAACAATTTTGCTATTCGATAAAATATTAAAATATTTACCAGTAGTCATTTTCATGAGCTCTGGTATATTTTCACCTCCTGCTGAACAGGAACGTTATCAATATTTTCATTCAGATCAATATAAAAAACATAAGCATTTTCAAATCTATCTCATACAAATTTTCAATTCTGAGCCAATGAATTTAGTAACAACTCCAATTGTTAAGGGTGTGGTACTTCATCAGCAGAAGTGTGACTTTATACAGAAGTTGCAATTAATTTTTGCCTCGGGGAATTTTTGTACTTCAACATATTTTTGAGGTATTCAATAAAATTTTTCGTTGGTTTATATCTGTCTATATTGAAACTTGCTTCTTAATCAAGACCACAAACACTTTTCTTCATCATAAGTGAGATGTACGTATCTCATATATATCCACACTGACCATATTTGCTTGTTTTTCTTAAGTTGTACTATATGGAACGCTTTAGAAATGCTTTAGAAAAAAAGTAAAACTATTTGGAGAACGAATTTTTGTTTCATTTCTTTCTTGAATACTTTTATTTGTG